>JANFCV010000047.1:3425000-3637410 GCA_024500475.1 Phthorimaea operculella | reverse complement strand
AGTGGCTGGCCAAATAGCACACAAACCAATGAGCGCGTGTTGAGCGACGTATCTGAGTAGCCAGGCGAGGTGGCGCGCGTCGGGGTGGTCGCGCGCGGCGGCGCGGTGCGCGGGCGCGAGCGACCAGCGCGCGTGCAGCAGCAGCAGAGCTTCGGCTTCGAGTGGCTGGCCAATAACACACAAACCAATGAGCGCGTGTTGGGCGACGTATCTGAGTAGCCAGGCGAGGTGGCGCGCGCGTCGGGGTGGTCGCGCGCGGCGGCGCGGTGCGCGGGCGCGAGCGACCAGCGCGCGTGCAGCAGCAGCTGAAACTTCGGCTAGGTGGCTGGACAAATAGCACACAAAAATGAGCGCGTGTTGGGCGACGTATCTGAGTAGCCAGGCGAGGTGGCGCGCGCGTCAGGGTGGTCGCGCGCGGCGCGGTGCGCGGGCGCGAGCAACTGGCGCGCGGCAGCAACGTCGCGCACGCCGCACGCCGCGCGTCCGACACATTACGTGCCCGATCGGGAACTGCGGGCCTCGGCCGTCAGTAGCTCCCGGTATTACAGTATGAGATATACAAGATCCAGTATTACGGTATTATTGGAACGTTTTACTCAGGACGTGAGTCATAAAAGTAATGTTTTATGCAACTTTTTATCACAAAGCAATAAAAAATGTCACTGTAGAAATAAAGTCGTCGAAAGTATTTTCGTATGAAAACACTAGATGGCGCTAGTAGTTTTAAAACGCGGTAATGAAATGTTTTCTGCGATATGATAAAGGTGTTGGGTGCATAGTGTTCGCCACGCGGACACGTTCGCCTCTGAAGCTTAGAACTTAGAACTTAAAACTTAAAATTAAAAATTAGAACTGGAAAACCGCCTACGGTACGGTAGTAGGTGGTAGTAGGTACCATGTGTGGGGTGTCGTTTGAAGAGGAACTCGAGCCGCGTTCGATGGTACAACCCTTACGGCGATCAGTGGTGACGACATGTCGCGCAACATTGTATATGGCACACTGTATGTATAGCAAACAACTGTTGAAATCGCACCAGAGTCAGCATAATTATAGAGGTCCTACATACAGTCAGTAAGTGAGGCCAACTGAAACTCGTCTCTCGTAGTGTTTGTATGAAAGTGAAGCCAGCTAAAACTCGTCCCGAGTATTTTTGTATGAAGTGAAGCCAGCTAAAACTCATTCCTCGTAGTTTTGTATGAAAGTGAAGCCAGCTAAAACTCGTCCCTAGTAGATTTTGTATGAAGTGAAGCCAGCTAAAACTCGTCCTAGTAGTTTTGTATGAAAGTGAAGCCAGCTAAAACTCGTCCCCAGTAGTTTTGTATGTAAGTAAGACCAGCTAAAACTCGGCCCCACTACATTTTGTATGTAAGTGAGGCCAGCTAAAACTCGTCTCTCGTAGTGTTTGTATGAAAGTGAAGCCAGCTAAAACTCGTCCTAGTATTTTTGTATGAAAGTGAAGCCAGCTAAAACTCGTCCCCAGTAGTTTTTGTATGAAATTGAGGCCAGCAAAAAAACGACCCCAGTAGTTTTGTATGAAAGTGAGGCCAGCTAAAACTCGTCTAGTGTTTTATCTCTCGTAGTGACGAAACGGACAAAAAGCGTGTCGGGCACTCTACTAGGTAGAAAGTATGCCGAATCGGGCCAAGAGGTGTGAGGCACTCAAGTAGGTACAAAGTATGCCGAATCAGGTCAAGAGGGTGTGAGGCACTCAAGTAGGTACAAAGTATGCCGAATCGGGCCAAGAGGGTGTGAGGCACTCAAGTAGTACAAAGTATGCCGAATCAGGTCAAGAGGGTGTGAGGCACTCAAGTAGGTACAAAGTATGCCGAATCAGGTCAAGAGGTGTAGGCACTCAAGTAGGTACAAAGTATGCCGAATCGGGTCAAGAGGGTGTGAGGCACTCAAGTAGGTACAAAGTATGCCGAATCGGGCCAGAGCGTGTCGGGCACTCTAGTAGGTACAAAGTATGCCGAATCGGGTCAAAGGGTGTGAGGCACTCAAGTAGGTACAAAGTATGCCGAATCGGGCCAAGAGCGTGTCGGGCACTCTAGTAGGTACAAAGTATGCCGAATCGGGTCAAGAGGGTGTGAGGCACTCAAGTAGGTACAAAGTATGCCGAATCGGGCCAAGAGCGTGTCGGGCACTCAAGTAGGTACAAAGTATGCCGAATCGGGCCAAGAGGGTGTGAGGCACTCAAGTAGGTACAAAGTATGCCGAATCGGGTCAAGAGCGTGTCGGGCACTCAAGTAGGTACAAAGTATGCCGAATCGGGCCAAGAGCGTGTCGGGCACTCTAGTAGGTACAAAGTATGCCGAATCGGGTCAAGAGCGTGTCGGGCACTCTAGTAGGTACAAAGTATGCCGAATCGGGTCAAGAGGGTGTGAGGCACTCAAGTAGGTACAAAGTATGCCGAATCGGGCCAAGAGCGTGTCGGGCACTCTAGTAGGTACAAAGTATGCCGAATCGGGTCAAGAGCGTGTCGGGCACTCTAGTAGGTACAAAGTATGCCGAATCGGGCCAAGAGCGTGTCGGGCACTCTAGTAGGTACAAAGTATGCCGAATCGGGTCAAGAGCGTGTCGGGCACTCTAGTAGGTACAAAGTATGCCGAATCGGGTCAAGAGCAGGTCGGGCACTCTAGTAGGTACAAAGTATGCCGAATCGGGCCAAGAGCGTGTCGGGCACTCTAGTAGGTACAAAGTATGCCGAATCGGGCCAAGAGCGTGTCGGGCACTCTAGTAGGTACAAAGTATGCCGAATCGGGCCAAGAGCGTGTCGGGCACTCTAGTAGGTACAAAGTATGCCGAATCGGGTCAAGAGCGTGTCGGGCACTCTAGTAGGTACAAAGTATGCCGAATCGGGCCAAGAGCGTGTCGGGCACTCTAGTAGGTACAAAGTATGCCGAATCGGGCCAAGAGCGTGTCGGGCACTCTAGTAGGTACAAAGTATGCCGAATCGGGTCAAGAGCGTGTCGGGCACTCTAGTAGGTACAAAGTATGCCGAATCGGGCCAAGAGCGTGTCGGGCACTCTAGTAGGTACAAAGTATGCCGAATCGGGTCAAGAGCGTGTCGGGCACTCTAGTAGGTACAAAGTATGCCGAATCGGGCCAAGAGCGTGTCGGGCACTCTAGTAGGTACAAAGTATGACGAATCGGACCAAGAGCGTGTCGGGCACTCTAGTAGGTACAAAGTATGCCGAATCGGGCCAAGAGCGTGTCGGGCACTCTAGTAGGTACAAAGTATGCCGAATCGTGTCAAGAGCGTGTCGGGCACTCTAGTAGGTACAAAGTATGCCGAATCGGGCCAAGAGCGTGTCGGGCACTCTAGTAGGTACAAAGTATGCCGAATCGGGCCAAGAGCGTGTCGGGCACTCTAGTAGGTACAAAGTATGCCGAATCGGGCCAGAGCGTGTCGAGCACTCTAATTGGTAGAAAGTGTGACGAAACGGACCAGAGCGTGTCGGGCACTCTAATTGGTAGAAAGTGTGACGAAACGGACCAAGAGCGTGTCGGGCACTCTACTTGGTAGGAAGTGTGACGAAACGGACCAAGAGCGTGTCGGGCACTCTACTAGGTAGGAAGTGTGACGAAACGGACCAGAGCGTGTCGGGCACTCTATTTGGTAGAAAGTGTGACGAAACGGACCAAGACCGTGTCGGGCACTCTACTAGGTAAACACATAAAAATTATCAATACCGGAATCGGTATTAGATTTTTAATACCGATACTGAAAGAGGTCCAATAAAGTCCGGGATCCCGGTATTGGCTAATACCGGTATACCGGTAAACCCTACAGCAGAGCTTCTGGCCAAATACCACAAACCAATGAGCGCGTGTTGAGCGACGTATCTGAGTAGCCAGGCGAGGTGGCGCGCGTCGGGGTGGTCGCGCGCGGCGGCGCAGTGCGCGGGCGCGAGCGACCAGCGCGCGTGCAGCAGCAGCAGAGCTTCGGCTTCTAGGTGGCTGGCCAAATACCACACAAACCAATGAGCGCGTGTTGAGCGACGTATCTGAGTAGCCAGGCGAGGTGGCGCGCGTCGGGGTGGTCGCGCGCGGCGGCGGTGCGCGGGCGCGAGCGACCAGCGCGCGTGCAGCAGCAGCAGAGCTTCGGCTTCTAGAGTGGCTGGCCAAATACCACACAAACCAATGAGCGCGTGTTGAGCGACGTATCTGAGTAGCCAGGCGAGGTGGCGCGCGTCAGGGTGGTCGCGCGCGGCGGCGCGGTGCGCGGGCGCGAGCGACCAGCGCGCGTGCAGCAGCAGCAGAGCTTCGGCTTCTAGAGTGGCTGGACAAATAGCACACAAACCAATGAGCGCGTGTTGGGCGACGTATCTGAGTAGCCAGGCGAGGTGGCGCGCGTCGGGGTGGTCGCGCGCGGCGGCGCAGGTGCGCGGGCGCGAGCGACCAGCGCGCGTGCAGCAGCAGCAGAGCTTCGGCTCTAGTGGCTGGACAAATAGCACAAACCAATGAGCGCGTGTTGAGCGACGTATCTGAGTAGCCAGGCGGTGGCGCGCGTCGGGTGGTCGCGCGCGGCGCGCCGTGCGCGGGCGCGAGCGACCAGCGCGCGTGCAGCAGCAGCAGAGCTTCGGCTTCTAGAGTGGCTGGCCAAATACCACACAAACCAATGAGCGCGTGTTGAGCGACGTATCTGAGTAGCCAGGCGAGGTGGCGCGCGTCGGGGTGGTCGCGCGGGTAGTAGCGGTGAGGGGGGGCGAGCGACCAGCGCGCGTGCAGCAGCAGCAGAGCTTCGGCTAGGTGGCTGGACAAATAGCACACAAACCAATGAGCGCGTGTTGAGCGACGTATCTGAGTAGCCAGGCGAGGTGGCGCGCGTCGGGGTGGTCGCGCGCGGCGGCGCCGAGCGCGGGCGCGAGCGACCAGCGCGCGTGCAGCAGCAGCAGGCTTCGGCTTCTAGGTGGCTGGACAAATAGCACACAAACCAATGAGCGCGTGTTGAGCGACGTATCTGAGTAGCCAGGCGAGGTGGCGCGCGTCGGGGTGGTCGCGCGCGGCGGCGCAGTGCGCGGGCGCGAGCGACCAGCGCGCGTGCAGCAACAGCGTCGCGCACGCCACGCGCCGCGCGTCAGACACGTACACGTGCCCGATCGGGAACTGCGGAGCCTCGGCTTCGTCAGTAGCTCCAGTATTACAGTATACCGAGATATACCGAGATCCCGGTATTACGGTATTATTGGAACGTTTTACTCGGAGGACGTGAGTCATAAAAAAAAAGTAATGTTTTATGCAACTTTTTATCACAAAGCAATAAAAAAATGTCCACTGTAGAAATAAAGTCGTCGAAAGTATTTTCGTATGAAAACACTAGATGGCGCTAGTAGTTTTAAAACGCGGTAATGAAATGTTTTCTGCGATATGATAAAGGTGTTGGGTGCATAGTGTTCGCCACGCGGACACGTTCGCCTCGCAAAACTTAGAACTTAGAACTTAACTTAAAATTAAAAATTAGAACTGGAAAACCGCCTACGGTACGGTAGTAGGTGGTAGTAGGTACCATGTGTGGGGTGTCGTTTGAAAGAGGAACTCGAGCCGCGTTCGATGGTACAACCCTTACGGCGATCGGTGGTGACGACATGTCGCGCAACATTGTATATGGCACACTGTATGTATAGCAAACAACTGTTGGAAATCGCACCAGAGTCCAGCATAATTATAGAGGTCCTACATACAGTCAGTAAGTGAGGCCAACTGAAACTCGTCTCTCGTAGTGTTTGTATGAAAGTGAAGCCAGCTAAAACTCGTCCCTAGTAGTTTTGTATGAAGTGAAGCCAGCTAAAACTCATTCCTCGTAGTTTTGTATGAAAGTGAAGCCAGCTAAAACTCGTCCTAGTAGATTTTGTATGAAGTGAAGCCAGCTAAAACTCGTCCCTAGTAGTTTTGTATGAAAGTGAAGCCAGCTAAAACTCGTCCCCAGTAGTTTTTGTATGTAAGTAAGGCCAGCTAAAACTCGTCCCCAGTAGTTTTTGTATGTAAGTGAGGCCAGCTAAAACTCGTCTCTCGTAGTGTTTGTATGAAAGTGAAGCCAGCTAAAACTCGTCCCTAGTATTTTTTGTATGAAAGTGAAGCCAGCTAAAACTCGTCCCCAGTAGTTTTATGAAGAAAGTGAGGCCAGCTAAAACTCCTCCCCAGTAGTTTTGTATGAAAGTGAGGCCAGCTAAAACTCGTCTAGTGTTTTTATCTCTCGTAGTGACGAAACGGACAAAAAGCGTGTCGGGCACTCTACTAGCTAGAAAGTATGCCGAATCGGGCCAAGAGGGTGTGAGGCACTCAAGTAGGTACAAAGTATGCCGAATCGGGTCAAGAGGGTGTGAGGCACTCAAGTAGGTACAAAGTATGCCGAATCGGGCCAAGAGCGTGTCGGGCACTCTAGTAGGTACAAAGTATGCCGAATCGGGCCAAGAGCGTGTCAGGCACTCTAGTAGGTACAAAGTATGCCGAATCGGGTCAAGAGCGTGTCGGGCACTCTAGTAGGTACAAAGTATGCCGAATCGGGCCAAGAGCGTGTCGGGCACTCTAGTAGGTACAAAGTATGCCGAATCGGGTCAAGAGCGAGTCGGGCACTCTAGTAGGTACAAAGTATGCCGAATCGGGCCAAGAGCGTGTCAGGCACTCTAGTAGGTACAAAGTATGCCGAATCGGGTCAAGAGCGTGTCGGGCACTCTAGTAGGTACAAAGTATGCCGAATCGGGTCAAGAGCGAGTCGGGCACTCTAGTAGGTACAAAGTATGCCGAATCGGGCCAAGAGCGTGTCGGGCACTCAAGTAGGTACAAAGTATGCCGAATCGGGTCAAGAGGGTGTGAGGCACTCAAGTAGGTACAAAGTATGCCGAATCGGGCCAAGAGCGTGTCGGGCACTCTAGTAGGTACAAAGTATGCCGAATCGGGCCAAGAGCGTGTCAGGCACTCTAGTAGGTACAAAGTATGCCGAATCGGGTCAAGAGCGTGTCGGGCACTCTAGTAGGTACAAAGTATGCCGAATCGGGCCAAGAGCGTGTCGGGCACTCTAGTAGGTACAAAGTATGCCGAATCGGGTCAAGAGCGTGTCGGGCACTCTAGTAGGTACAAAGTATGCCGAATCGGGCCAAGAGCGTGTCAGGCACTCTAGTAGGTACAAAGTATGCCGAATCGGGCCAAGAGCGTGTCGGGCACTCAAGTAGGTACAAAGTATGCCGAATCGGGCCAAGAGCGTGTCGGGCACTCTAGTAGGTACAAAGTATGCCGAATCGGGTCAAGAGCGTGTCGGGCACTCTAGTAGGTACAAAGTATGCCGAATCGGGCCAAGAGCGTGTCGGGCACTCTAGTAGGTACAAAGTATGCCGAATCGGGTCAAGAGCGGTCGGGCACTCTAGTAGGTACAAAGTATGCCGAATCGGGCCAAGAGCGTGTCGGGCACTCTAGTAGGTACAAAGTAAGCCGAATCGGGCCAAGAGCGTGTCGGGCACTCTAGTAGGTACAAAGTATGCCGAATCGGGTCAAGAGCAGTCGGGCACTCTAGTAGGTACAAAGTATGCCGAATCGGGTCAAGAGCGAGTCGGGCACTCTAGTAGGTACAAAGTATGCCGAATCGGGCCAAGAGCGTGTCGGGCACTCTAGTAGGTACAAAGTAAGCCGAATCGGGCCAAGAGCGTGTCGGGCACTCTAGTAGGTACAAAGTATGCCGAATCGGGCCAAGAGCGTGTCGGGCACTCTAGTAGGTACAAAGTATGCCGAATCGGGTCAAGAGCGAGTCGGGCACTCTAGTAGGTACAAAGTATGCCGAATCGGGTCAAGAGCGTGTCGGGCACTCTAGTAGGTACAAAGTATGCCGAATCGGGTCAAGAGCGAGTCGGGCACTCTAGTAGGTACAAAGTATGCCGAATCGGCCCCAGAGCGTGTCGGGCACTCTAGTAGGTACAAAGTATGCCGAATCGGGCCAAGAGCGTGTCGGGCACTCTAGTAGGTACAAAGTATGCCGAATCGGGCCAAGAGCGTGTCGGGCACTCTAGTAGGTACAAAGTATGCCGAATCGGGTCAAGAGCGTGTCGGGCACTCTAGTAGGTACAAAGTATGCCGAATCAGACCAAGGCGTGTCGGGCACTCTAGTAGGTACAAAGTATGCCGAATCGGACCAAGAGCGTGTCGGGCACTCTAGTAGGTACAAAGTATGCCGAATCGGGTCAGAGCGTGTCGGGCACTCTATAGGTACAAAGTATGCCGAATCGGGCCAAGAGCGTGTCGGGCACTCTAGTAGGTACAAAGTATGCCGAATCGGACCAAGAGCGTGTCGGGCACTCTAGTAGGTACAAAGTATGCCGAATCGGGTCAAGAGCGTGTCGGGCACTCTAGTAGGTACAAAGTATGCCGAATCGGGCCAAGAGCGTGTCGGGCACTCTAGTAGGTACAAAGTATGCCGAATCAGACCAAGAGCGTGTCGGGCACTCTAGTAGGTACAAAGTATGCCGAATCGGGCCAAGAGCGTGTCGGGCACTCTAGTAGGTACAAAGTATGCCGAATCGTGTCAAGAGCGTGTCGGGCACTCTAGTAGGTACAAAGTATGCCGAATCAGACCAAGAGCGTGTCAGGCACTCTAGTAGGTACAAAGTATGCCGAATCGGGCCAAGAGCGTGTCGGGCACTCTAGTAGGTACAAAGTATGCCGAATCGTGTCAAGAGCGTGTCGGGCACTCTAGTAGGTACAAAGTATGCCGAATCGGGCCAAGAGCGTGTCGAGCACTCTAATTGGTAGAAAGTGTGACGAAACGGACCAAGAGCGTGTCGGGCACTCTAATTGGTAGAAAGTGTGACGAAACGGACCAAGAGCGTGTCGGGCACTCTACTTGGTAGGAAGTGTGACGAAACGGACCAAGAGCGTGTCGGGCACTCTACTTGGTAGAAAGTGTGACGAAACGGACCAAGAGCGTGTCGGGCACTCTACTGGGTAGGAAGTGTGACGAACCCGACCCGTGTCGGGCACTACTTGTTAGAAAGTCTGAAGAAACGGACCAAGAGCGTGTCGGGCACTCTACTTGGTAGAAAGTGTGACGAAACGGACCAAGAGCGTGTCGGGCACGCTAGTAGGTAGAAAGTGTGCGAATCGGACCAAGGCGTGTCGGCACTCTACTTGGTAGAAAGTGTGACGAAACGGACCAAGAGCGTGTCGGGCACTCTACTTGGTAGAAAGTGTGACGAAACGGACCAAGAGCGTGTCGGGCACGCTAGTAGGTAGAAAGTGTGACGAATCGGACCAAGAGCGTGTCGGGCACTCTACTTGGTAGAAAGTGTGACGAAACGGACCAAGAGCGTGTCGGGCACTCTACTTGGTAAACACAGCAAAATTATCAATACCGGAATCCCGGTATTAGATTTTTAATACCGATACTGAAAAGAGGTCAATAAAGTCCGGGATCGGTATTGGCTAATACCGGTATACCGGTGGAAACCTACAGCAGAGCTTCTGGCCAAATACACAAACCAATGAGCGTGTTGAGCGACGTATCTGAGTAGCCAGGCGAGGTGGCGCGCGTCGGGGTGGTAGAGCGCGGCGGCGCAGTGCGCATGCGCGATCGACCAACGAGCGTGCAGCAGCAGCAGAGCTTCGGCTTCTAGAGTGGCTGGACAAATAGCACACAAACCAATGAGCGCGTGTTGAGCGACGTATCTGAGTAGCCAGGCGAGGTGGCGCGCGTCGGGGTGGTCGCGCGCGGCGGCAGGTGCGCGGGCGCGAGCGACCAGCGCGCGTGCAGCAGCAGCAGAGCTTCGGCTTCACAGGTGGCTGGACAAATACCACACAAACCAATGAGCGCGTGTTGAGCGACGTATCTGAGTAGCCAGGCGAGGTGGCGCGCGTCGGGGTGGTCGCGCGCGGCGGCGCAGTGCGCGGGCGCGAGCGACCAGCGCGCGTGCAGCAGCAGCAGAGCTTCGGCTTCTAGAGTGGCTGGACAAATACCACACAAACCAATGAGCGCGTGTTGAGCGACGTATCTGAGTAGCCAGGCGAGGTGGCGCGCGTCGGGGTGGTCGCGCGCGGCGGCGCGGGGCGCGGGCGCAGCGACCAGCGCGCGTGCAGCAGCAGCAGAGCTTCGGCTTCTAGAGTGGCTGGACAAATAGCACACAAACCAATGAGCGCGTGTTGAGCGACGTATCTGAGTAGCCAGGCGAGGTGGCGCGCGTCGGGGTGGTCGCGCGCGGCGGCGCAGTGCGCGGGCGCGAGCGACCAGCGCGCGTGCAGCAGCAGCAGAGCTTCGGCGCGTGTTGAGCGACGTATCTGAGTAGCCAGGCGAGGTGGCGCGCGTCGGGGTGGTCGCGCGCGGCGGCGCAGTGCGCGGGCGCGAGCGACCAGCGCGCGTGCAGCAGCAGCAGAGCTTCGGCTTCTAGAGTGGCTGGCCAAATAGCACACAAACCAATGAGCGCGTGTTGAGCGACGTATCTGAGTAGCCAGGCGAGGTGGCGCGCGTCGGGGTGGTCGCGCGCGGCGGCGCAGTGCGCGGGCGCGAGCGACCAGCGCGCGTGCAGCAGCAGCAGAGCTTCGGCTTCTAGAGTGGCTGGACAAATAGCACACAAACCAATGAGCGCGTGTTGAGCGACGTATCTGAGTAGCCAGGCGAGGTGGCGCGCGTCGGGGTGGTCGCGCGCGGCGGCGCAGTGCGCGGGCGCGAGCGACCAGCGCGCGTGCAGCAGCAGCAGAGCTTCGGCTTCTAGAGTGGCTGGACAAATAGCACACAAACCAATGAGCGCGTGTTGAGCGACGTATCTGAGTAGCCAGGCGAGGTGGCGCGCGTCGGGGTGGTCGCGCGGCGGCGCAGTGCGCGGGCGCGAGCGACCAGCGCGCGTGCAGCAGCAGCGTCGCGCACGCCACGCGCCGCGCGTCAGACACGTACACGTGCCCGATCGGGAACTGCGGAGCCTCGGCTTCGTCAGTAGCTCCCGGTATTACAGTATACCGAGATATACCGAGATCCCGGTATTACGGTATTATTGGAACGTTTTACTCGGAGGACGTGAGTCATAAAAAAAAAGTAATGTTTTATGCAACTTTTTATCACAAAGCAATAAAAAAATGTCCACTGTAGAAATAAAGTCGTCGAAAGTATTTTCGTATGAAAACACTAGATGGCGCTAGTAGTTTTTTAAAACGCGGTAATGAAATGTTTTCTGCGATATGATAAAGGTGTTGGGTGCATAGTGTTCGCCACGCGGACACGTTCGCCTCGCGAAAACTTAGAACTTAGAACTTAAAACTTAAAAATTAAAAATTAGAACTGGAAAACCGCCTACGGTACGGTAGTAGGTGGTAGTAGGTACCATGTGTGGGGTGTCGTTTGAAAGAGGAACTCGAGCCGCGTTCGATGGTACAACCCTTACGGCGATCGGTGGTGACGACATGTCGCGCAACATTGTATATGGCACACTGTATGTATAGCAAACAACTGTTGGAAATCGCACCAGAGTCCAGCATAATTATAGAGGTCCTACATACAGTCAGTAAGTGAGGCCAACTGAAACTCGTCTCTCGTAGTGTTTGTATGAAAGTGAAGCCAGCTAAAACTCGTCCCTAGTAGTTTTTGTATGAAGTGAAGCCAGCTAAAACTCATTCCTCGTAGTTTTTGTATGAAAGTGAAGCCAGCTAAAACTCGTCCCTAGTAGATTTTGTATGAAGTGAAGCCAGCTAAAACTCGTCCCTAGTAGTTTTTGTATGAAAGTGAAGCCAGCTAAAACTCGTCCCCAGTAGTTTTTGTATGTAAGTAAGGCCAGCTAAAACTCGTCCCCAGTAGTTTTTGTATGTAAGTGAGGCCAGCTAAAACTCGTCTCTCGTAGTGTTTGTATGAAAGTGAAGCCAGCTAAAACTCGTCCCTAGTATTTTTTGTATGAAAGTGAAGCCAGCTAAAACTCGTCCCCAGTAGTTTTGTATGAAAGTGAAGCCAGCTAAAACTCGTCCCCAGTAGTTTTTGTATGAAAGTGAGGCCAGCTAAAACTCGTCTAGTGTTTTTATCTCTCGTAGTGACGAAACGGACAAAAAGCGTGTCGGGCACTCTACTAGCTAGAAAGTATGCCGAATCGGGCCAAGAGGGTGTGAGGCACTCAAGTAGGTACAAAGTATGCCGAATCGGGTCAAGAGGGTGTGAGGCACTCAAGTAGGTACAAAGTATGCCGAATCGGGCCAAGAGGGTGAGGCACTCAAGTAGGTACAAAGTATGCCGAATCGGGTCAAGAGGGTGTGAGGCACTCAAGTAGGTACAAAGTATGCCGAATCGGGTCAAGAGGGTGTGAGGCACTCAAGTAGGTACAAAGTATGCCGAATCGGGTCAAGAGGGTGTGAGGCACTCAAGTAGGTACAAAGTATGCCGAATCGGGCCAAGAGCGTGTCGGGCACTCTAGTAGGTACAAAGTATGCCGAATCGGGTCAAGAGGGTGTGAGGCACTCAAGTAGGTACAAAGTATGCCGAATCGGGCCAAGAGCGTGTCGGGCACTCTAGTAGGTACAAAGTATGCCGAATCGGGTCAAGAGGGTGTGAGGCACTCAAGTAGGTACAAAGTATGCCGAATCGGGCCAAGAGCGTGTCGGGCACTCAAGTAGGTACAAAGTATGCCGAATCGGGCCAAGAGGGTGTGAGGCACTCAAGTAGGTACAAAGTATGCCGAATCGGGTCAAGAGCGTGTCGGGCACTCAAGTAGGTACAAAGTATGCCGAATCGGGCCAAGAGCGTGTCGGGCACTCTAGTAGGTACAAAGTATGCCGAATCGGGTCAAGAGCGTGTCGGGCACTCTAGTAGGTACAAAGTATGCCGAATCGGGTCAAGAGGGTGTGAGGCACTCAAGTAGGTACAAAGTATGCCGAATCGGGCCAAGAGCGTGTCGGGCACTCTAGTAGGTACAAAGTATGCCGAATCGGGTCAAGAGCGTGTCGGGCACTCTAGTAGGTACAAAGTATGCCGAATCGGGCCAAGAGCGTGTCGGGCACTCTAGTAGGTACAAAGTATGCCGAATCGGGTCAAGAGCGTGTCGGGCACTCTAGTAGGTACAAAGTATGCCGAATCGGGTCAAGAGCGAGTCGGGCACTCTAGTAGGTACAAAGTATGCCGAATCGGGCCAAGAGCGTGTCGGGCACTCTAGTAGGTACAAAGTATGCCGAATCGGGCCAAGAGCGTGTCGGGCACTCTAGTAGGTACAAAGTATGCCGAATCGGGCCAAGAGCGTGTCGGGCACTCTAGTAGGTACAAAGTATGCCGAATCGGGTCAAGAGCGTGTCGGGCACTCTAGTAGGTACAAAGTATGCCGAATCGGGCCAAGAGCGTGTCGGGCACTCTAGTAGGTACAAAGTATGCCGAATCGGGCCAAGAGCGTGTCGGGCACTCTAGTAGGTACAAAGTATGCCGAATCGGGTCAAGAGCGTGTCGGGCACTCTAGTAGGTACAAAGTATGCCGAATCGGGCCAAGAGCGTGTCGGGCACTCTAGTAGGTACAAAGTATGCCGAATCGGGTCAAGAGCGTGTCGGGCACTCTAGTAGGTACAAAGTATGCCGAATCGGGCCAAGAGCGTGTCGGGCACTCTAGTAGGTACAAAGTATGCCGAATCGGGCCAAGAGCGTGTCGGGCACTCTAGTAGGTACAAAGTATGCCGAATCGGGCCAAGAGCGTGTCGGGCACTCTAGTAGGTACAAAGTATGCCGAATCGTGTCAAGAGCGTGTCGGGCACTCTAGTAGGTACAAAGTATGCCGAATCGGGCCAAGAGCGTGTCGGGCACTCTAGTAGGTACAAAGTATGCCGAATCGGGCCAAGAGCGTGTCGGGCACTCTAGTAGGTACAAAGTATGCCGAATCGGGCCAAGAGCGTGTCGAGCACTCTAATTGGTAGAAAGTGTGACGAAACGGACCAAGAGCGTGTCGGGCACTCTAATTGGTAGAAAGTGTGACGAAACGGACCAAGAGCGTGTCGGGCACTCTACTTGGTAGGAAGTGTGACGAAACGGACCAAGAGCGTGTCGGGCACTCTACTTGGTAGGAAGTGTGACGAAACGGACCAAGAGCGTGTCGGGCACTCTACTTGGTAGAAAGTGTGACGAAACGGACCAAGACCGTGTCGGGCACTCTACTTGGTAAACACATCAAAATTATCAATACCGGAATCCCGGTATTAGATTTTTAATACCGATACTGAAAAGAGGTCAATAAAGTCCGGGATCCCGGTATTGGCTAATACCGGTATACCGGTATTGAAGCCCTACAGCAGAGCTTCTGGCCAAATAGCACACAAACCAATGAGCGCGTGTTGAGCGACGTATCTGAGTAGCCAGGCGAGGTGGCGCGCGTCGGGGTGGTCGCGCGCGGCGGCGCAGTGCGCGGGCGCGAGCGACCAGCGCGCGTGCAGCAGCAGCAGAGCTTCGGCTTCTAGAGTGGCTGGACAAATAGCACACAAACCAATGAGCGCGTGTTGAGCGACGTATCTGAGTAGCCAGGCGAGGTGGCGCGCGTCGGGGTGGTCGGCGCGGCGGCGCAGTGCGCGGGCGCGAGCGACCAGCGCGCGCAGCAGCAGCAGAGCTTGGCTTCAGAGTGGCTGGACAAATACCACACAAACCAATGAGCGCGTGTTGAGCGACGTATCTGAGTAGCCAGGCGAGGTGGCGCGCGTCGGGGTGGTCGCGCGCGGCGGCGCAGTGCGCGGGCGCGAGCGACCAGCGCGTGCAGCAGCAGCAGAGCTTCGGCTTCAGAGTGGCTGGACAAATACCACACAAACCAATGAGCGTGTTGAGCGACGTATCTGAGTAGCCAGGCGAGGTGGCGCGCGTCGGGGTGGTCGCGCGCGGCGGCGCAGCGCGGGCGCGAGCGACCAGCGCGCGTGCAGCAGCAGCAGAGCTTCGGCTTCAGAGTGGCTGGACAAATAGCACACAAACCAATGAGCGCGTGTTGAGCGACGTATCTGAGTAGCCAGGCGAGGTGGCGCGCGTCGGGGTGGTCGCGCGGCGGCGCAGGCGCGGGCGCGAGCGACCAGCGCGCGTGCAGCAGCAGCAGAGCTCGGCTTCTAGAGTGGCTGGACAAATAGCACACAAACCAATGAGCGCGTGTTGAGCGACGTATCTGAGTAGCCAGGCGAGGTGGCGCGCGTCGGGGTGGTCGCGCGCGGCGGCGCAGTGCGCGGGCGCGAGCGACCAGCGCGCGTGCAGCAGCAGCAGAGCTTCGGCTTCTAGAGTGGCTGGCCAAATAGCACACAAACCAATGAGCGCGTGTTGAGCGACGTATCTGAGTAGCCAGGCGAGGTGGCGCGCGTCGGGGTGGTCGCGCGCGGCGGCGCAGTGCGCGGGCGCGAGCGACCAGCGCGCGTGCAGCAGCAGAGCTTCGGCTCCAGAGTGGCTGGCCAAATAGCACACAAACCAATGAGCGCGTGTTGAGCGACGTATCTGAGTAGCCAGGCGAGGTGGCGCGCGTCGGGGTGGTCGCGCGCGGCGGCGCAGTGCGCGGGCGCGAGCGACCAGCGCGCGTGCAGCAGCAGCAGAGCTTCGGCTTCTAGAGTGGCTGGACAAATAGCACACAAACCAATGAGCGCGTGTTGAGCGACGTATCTGAGTAGCCAGGCGAGGTGGCGCGCGTCGGGGTGGTCGCGCGCGGCGGCGCAGTGCGCGGGCGCGAGCGACCAGCGCGCGTGCAGCAGCAGCGTCGCGCACGCCACGCGCCGCGCGTCAGACACGTACACGTGCCCGATCGGGAACTGCGGAGCCTCGGCTTCGTCAGTAGCTCCCGGTATTACAGTATACCGAGATATACCGAGATCCCGGTATTACGGTATTATTGGAACGTTTTACTCGGAGGACGTGAGTCATAAAAAAAAAGTAATGTTTTATGCAACTTTTTATCACAAAGCAATAAAAAAATGTCCACTGTAGAAATAAAGTCGTCGAAAGTATTTTCGTATGAAAACACTAGATGGCGCTAGTAGTTTTTTAAAACGCGGTAATGAAATGTTTTCTGCGATATGATAAAGGTGTTGGGTGCATAGTGTTCGCCACGCGGACACGTTCGCCTCGCGAAAACTTAGAACTTAGAACTTAAAACTTAAAAATTAAAAATTAGAACTGGAAAACCGCCTACGGTACGGTAGTAGGTGGTAGTAGGTACCATGTGTGGGGTGTCGTTTGAAAGAGGAACTCGAGCCGCGTTCGATGGTACAACCCTTACGGCGATCGGTGGTGACGACATGTCGCGCAACATTGTATATGGCACACTGTATGTATAGCAAACAACTGTTGGAAATCGCACCAGAGTCCAGCATAATTATAGAGGTCCTACATACAGTCAGTAAGTGAGGCCAACTGAAACTCGTCTCTCGTAGTGTTTGTATGAAAGTGAAGCCAGCTAAAACTCGTCCCTAGTAGTTTTTGTATGAAGTGAAGCCAGCTAAAACTCATTCCTCGTAGTTTTTGTATGAAAGTGAAGCCAGCTAAAACTCGTCCCTAGTAGATTTTGTATGAAGTGAAGCCAGCTAAAACTCGTCCCTAGTAGTTTTTGTATGAAAGTGAAGCCAGCTAAAACTCGTCCCCAGTAGTTTTTGTATGTAAGTAAGGCCAGCTAAAACTCGTCCCCAGTAGTTTTTGTATGTAAGTGAGGCCAGCTAAAACTCGTCTCTCGTAGTGTTTGTATGAAAGTGAAGCCAGCTAAAACTCGTCCCTAGTATTTTTTGTATGAAAGTGAAGCCAGCTAAAACTCGTCCCCAGTAGTTTTTGTATGAAAGTGAGGCCAGCTAAAACTCGTCCCCAGTAGTTTTTGTATGAAAGTGAGGCCAGCTAAAACTCGTCTAGTGTTTTTATCTCTCGTAGTGACGAAACGGACAAAAAGCGTGTCGGGCACTCTACTAGCTAGAAAGTATGCCGAATCGGGCCAAGAGGGTGTGAGGCACTCAAGTAGGTACAAAGTATGCCGAATCGGGTCAAGAGGGTGTGAGGCACTCAAGTAGGTACAAAGTATGCCGAATCGGGCCAAGAGGGTGTGAGGCACTCAAGTAGGTACAAAGTATGCCGAATCGGGTCAAGAGGGTGTGAGGCACTCAAGTAGGTACAAAGTATGCCGAATCGGGTCAAGAGGGTGTGAGGCACTCAAGTAGGTACAAAGTATGCCGAATCGGGTCAAGAGGGTGTGAGGCACTCAAGTAGGTACAAAGTATGCCGAATCGGGCCAAGAGCGTGTCGGGCACTCTAGTAGGTACAAAGTATGCCGAATCGGGTCAAGAGGGTGTGAGGCACTCAAGTAGGTACAAAGTATGCCGAATCGGGCCAAGAGCGTGTCGGGCACTCTAGTAGGTACAAAGTATGCCGAATCGGGTCAAGAGGGTGTGAGGCACTCAAGTAGGTACAAAGTATGCCGAATCGGGCCAAGAGCGTGTCGGGCACTCAAGTAGGTACAAAGTATGCCGAATCGGGCCAAGAGGTGTGAGGCACTCAAGTAGGTACAAAGTATGCCGAATCGGGCCAAGAGCGTGTCGGGCACTCAAGTAGGTACAAAGTATGCCGAATCGGGTCAAGAGCGTGTCGGGCACTCAAGTAGGTACAAAGTATGCCGAATCGGGCCAAGAGCGTGTCGGGCACTCTAGTAGGTACAAAGTATGCCGAATCGGGTCAAGAGCGTGTCGGGCACTAGTAGGTACAAAGTATGCCGAATCGGGCCAAGAGCGTGTCGGGCACTCTAGTAGGTACAAAGTATGCCGAATCGGGTCAAGAGCGTGTCGGGCACTCTAGTAGGTACAAAGTATGCCGAATCGGGTCAAGAGCGAGTCGGGCACTCTAGTAGGTACAAAGTATGCCGAATCGGGCCAAGAGCGTGTCGGGCACTCTAGTAGGTACAAAGTATGCCGAATCGGGCCAAGAGCGTGTCGGGCACTCTAGTAGGTACAAAGTATGCCGAATCGGGCCAAGAGCGTGTCGGGCACTCTAGTAGGTACAAAGTATGCCGAATCGGGTCAAGAGCGTGTCGGGCACTCTAGTAGGTACAAAGTATGCCGAATCGGGCCAAGAGCGTGTCGGGCACTCTAGTAGGTACAAAGTATGCCGAATCGGGCCAAGAGCGTGTCGGGCACTCTAGTAGGTACAAAGTATGCCGAATCGGGTCAAGAGCGTGTCGGGCACTCTAGTAGGTACAAAGTATGCCGAATCGGGCCAAGAGCGTGTCGGGCACTCTAGTAGGTACAAAGTATGCCGAATCGGGTCAAGAGCGTGTCGGGCACTCTAGTAGGTACAAAGTATGCCGAATCGGGCCAAGAGCGTGTCGGGCACTCTAGTAGGTACAAAGTATGCCGAATCGGGCCAAGAGCGTGTCGGGCACTCTAGTAGGTACAAAGTATGCCGAATCGGGCCAAGAGCGTGTCGGGCACTCTAGTAGGTACAAAGTATGCCGAATCGTGTCAAGAGCGTGTCGGGCACTCTAGTAGGTACAAAGTATGCCGAATCGGGCCAAGAGCGTGTCGGGCACTCTAGTAGGTACAAAGTATGCCGAATCGGGCCAAGAGCGTGTCGGGCACTCTAGTAGGTACAAAGTATGCCGAATCGGGCCAAGAGCGTGTCGGGCACTCTAGTTGGTAGAAAGTGTGACGAATCGGACCAAGAGCGTGTCGGGCACTCTACTTGGTAGAAAGTGTGACGAAACGGACCAAGAGCGTGTCGGGCACTCTACTTGGTAGGAAGTGTGACGAAACGGACCAAGAGCGTGTCGGGCACTCTACTTGGTAGGAAGTGTGACGAAACGGACCAAGAGCGTGTCGGGCACTCTACTTGGTAGAAAGTGTGACGAAACGGACCAAGACCGTGTCGGGCACTCTACTTGGTAAACACATCAAAATTATCAATACCGGAATCGGTATTAGATTTTAATACCGATACTGAAAAGAGGTCAATAAAGTCGGGATCGGTATTGGCTAATACCGGTATACCGGTATTGAAGCCCTACAGCAGAGCTTCTGGCCAAATACCACACAAACCAATGAGCGCGTGTTGAGCGACGTATCTGAGTAGCCAGGCGAGGTGGCGCGCGTCGGGGTGGTCGCGCGGCGGCGCAGTGCGCGGGCGCGAGCGACCAGCGCGCGTGCAGCAGCAGCAGAGCTTCGGCTTCTAGAGTGGCTGGACAAATACCACACAAACCAATGAGCGCGTGTTGAGCGACGTATCTGAGTAGCCAGGCGAGGTGGCGCGCGTCGGGGTGGTCGCGCGCGGCGGCGCAGTGCGCGGCGCTAGCCACCACAGCGTGCAGCAGCAGCAGAGCTTCGGCTTCTAGAGTGGCTGGACAAATAGCACACAAACCAATGAGCGCGTGTTGAGCGACGTATCTGAGTAGCCAGGCGAGGTGGCGCGCGTCGGGGTGGTCGCGCGCGGCGGCGCAGCGCGGGCGCGAGCGACCAGCGCGCGTGCAGCAGCAGCAGAGCTTCGGCTTCTAGAGTGGCTGGACAAATACCACACAAACCAATGAGCGCGTGTTGAGCGACGTATCTGAGTAGCCAGGCGAGGTGGCGCGCGTCGGGGTGGTCGCGCGCGGCGGCGCAGTGCGCGGGCGCGAGCGACCAGCGCGCGTGCAGCAGCAGCAGAGCTTCGGCTTCTAGAGTGGCTGGACAAATACCACACAAACCAATGAGCGCGTGTTGAGCGACGTATCTGAGTAGCCAGGCGAGGTGGCGCGCGTCGGGGTGGTCGCGCGCGGCGGCGCAGTGCGCGGGCGCGAGCGACCAGCGCGCGTGCAGCAGCAGCAGAGCTTCGGCTTCTAGAGTGGCTGGACAAATAGCACACAAACCAATGAGCGCGTGTTGAGCGACGTATCTGAGTAGCCAGGCGAGGTGGCGCGCGTCGGGGTGGTCGCGCGCGGCGGCGCAGTGCGCGGGCGCGAGCGACCAGCGCGCGTGCAGCAGCAGCAGAGCTTCGGCTTCTAGAGTGGCTGGACAAATAGCACACAAACCAATGAGCGCGTGTTGAGCGACGTATCTGAGTAGCCAGGCGAGGTGGCGCGCGTCGGGGTGGTCGCGCGCGGCGGCGCAGTGCGCGGGCGCGAGCGACCAGCGCGCGTGCAGCAGCAGCAGAGCTTCGGCTTCTAGAGTGGCTGGCCAAATACCACACAAACCAATGAGCGCGTGTTGAGCGACGTATCTGAGTAGCCAGGCGAGGTGGCGCGCGTCGGGGTGGTCGCGCGCGGCGGCGCAGTGCGCGGGCGCGAGCGACCAGCGCGCGTGCAGCAGCAGCAGAGCTTCGGCTTCTAGAGTGGCTGGCCAAATAGCACACAAACCAATGAGCGCGTGTTGAGCGACGTATCTGAGTAGCCAGGCGAGGTGGCGCGCGTCGGGGTGGTCGCGCGCGGCGGCGCAGTGCGCGGGCGCGAGCGACCAGCGCGCGTGCAGCAGCAGCAGAGCTTCGGCTTCTAGAGTGGCTGGACAAATAGCACACAAACCAATGAGCGCGTGTTGAGCGACGTATCTGAGTAGCCAGGCGAGGTGGCGCGCGTCGGGGTGGTCGCGCGCGGCGGCGCAGTGCGCGGGCGCGAGCGACCAGCGCGCGTGCAGCAGCAGCGTCGCGCACGCCACGCGCCGCGCGTCAGACACGTACACGTGCCCGATCGGGAACTGCGGAGCCTCGGCTTCGTCAGTAGCTCCCGGTATTACAGTATACCGAGATATACCGAGATCCCGGTATTACGGTATTATTGGAACGTTTTACTCGGAGGACGTGAGTCATAAAAAAAAAGTAATGTTTTATGCAACTTTTTATCACAAAGCAATAAAAAAATGTCCACTGTAGAAATAAAGTCGTCGAAAGTATTTTCGTATGAAAACACTAGATGGCGCTAGTAGTTTTTTAAAACGCGGTAATGAAATGTTTTCTGCGATATGATAAAGGTGTTGGGTGCATAGTGTTCGCCACGCGGACACGTTCGCCTCGCGAAACTTAGAACTTAGAACTTAAAACTTAAAAATTAAAAATTAGAACTGGAAAACCGCCTACGGTACGGTAGTAGGTGGTAGTAGGTACCATGTGTGGGGTGTCGTTTGAAAGAGGAACTCGAGCCGCGTTCGATGGTACAACCCTTACGGCGATCGGTGGTGACGACATGTCGCGCAACATTGTATATGGCACACTGTATGTATAGCAAACAACTGTTGGAAATCGCACCAGAGTCCAGCATAATTATAGAGGTCCTACATACAGTCAGTAAGTGAGGCCAACTGAAACTCGTCTCTCGTAGTGTTTGTATGAAAGTGAAGCCAGCTAAAACTCGTCCCTAGTAGTTTTTGTATGAAGTGAAGCCAGCTAAAACTCATTCCTCGTAGTTTTTGTATGAAAGTGAAGCCAGCTAAAACTCGTCCCTAGTAGATTTTGTATGAAGTGAAGCCAGCTAAAACTCGTCCCTAGTAGTTTTTGTATGAAAGTGAAGCCAGCTAAAACTCGTCCCCAGTAGTTTTTGTATGTAAGTAAGGCCAGCTAAAACTCGTCCCCAGTAGTTTTTGTATGTAAGTGAGGCCAGCTAAAACTCGTCTCTCGTAGTGTTTGTATGAAAGTGAAGCCAGCTAAAACTCGTCCCTAGTATTTTTTGTATGAAAGTGAAGCCAGCTAAAACTCGTCCCCAGTAGTTTTTGTATGAAAGTGAGGCCAGCTAAAACTCGTCCCCAGTAGTTTTTGTATGAAAGTGAGGCCAGCTAAAACTCGTCTAGTGTTTTTATCTCTCGTAGTGACGAAACGGACAAAAAGCGTGTCGGGCACTCTACTAGCTAGAAAGTATGCCGAATCGGGCCAAGAGGGTGTGAGGCACTCAAGTAGGTACAAAGTATGCCGAATCGGGTCAAGAGGGTGTGAGGCACTCAAGTAGGTACAAAGTATGCCGAATCGGGCCAAGAGGGTGTGAGGCACTCAAGTAGGTACAAAGTATGCCGAATCGGGTCAAGAGGGTGTGAGGCACTCAAGTAGGTACAAAGTATGCCGAATCGGGTCAAGAGGTGTGAGGCACTCAAGTAGGTACAAAGTATGCCGAATCGGGTCAAGAGGGTGTGAGGCACTCAAGTAGGTACAAAGTATGCCGAATCGGGCCAAGAGCGTGTCGGGCACTCTAGTAGGTACAAAGTATGCCGAATCGGGTCAAGAGGGTGTGAGGCACTCAAGTAGGTACAAAGTATGCCGAATCGGGCCAAGAGCGTGTCGGGCACTCTAGTAGGTACAAAGTATGCCGAATCGGGTCAAGAGGGTGTGAGGCACTCAAGTAGGTACAAAGTATGCCGAATCGGGCCAAGAGCGTGTCGGGCACTCAAGTAGGTACAAAGTATGCCGAATCGGGCCAAGAGGGTGTGAGGCACTCAAGTAGGTACAAAGTATGCCGAATCGGGCCAAGAGCGTGTCGGGCACTCAAGTAGGTACAAAGTATGCCGAATCGGGTCAAGAGCGTGTCGGGCACTCAAGTAGGTACAAAGTATGCCGAATCGGGCCAAGAGCGTGTCGGGCACTCTAGTAGGTACAAAGTATGCCGAATCGGGTCAAGAGCGTGTCGGGCACTCTAGTAGGTACAAAGTATGCCGAATCGGGCCAAGAGCGTGTCGGGCACTCTAGTAGGTACAAAGTATGCCGAATCGGGTCAAGAGCGTGTCGGGCACTCTAGTAGGTACAAAGTATGCCGAATCGGGTCAAGAGCGAGTCGGGCACTCTAGTAGGTACAAAGTATGCCGAATCGGGCCAAGAGCGTGTCGGGCACTCTAGTAGGTACAAAGTATGCCGAATCGGGCCAAGAGCGTGTCGGGCACTCTAGTAGGTACAAAGTATGCCGAATCGGGCCAAGAGCGTGTCGGGCACTCTAGTAGGTACAAAGTATGCCGAATCGGGTCAAGAGCGTGTCGGGCACTCTAGTAGGTACAAAGTATGCCGAATCGGGCCAAGAGCGTGTCGGGCACTCTAGTAGGTACAAAGTATGCCGAATCGGGCCAAGAGCGTGTCGGGCACTCTAGTAGGTACAAAGTATGCCGAATCGGGTCAAGAGCGTGTCGGGCACTCTAGTAGGTACAAAGTATGCCGAATCGGGCCAAGAGCGTGTCGGGCACTCTAGTAGGTACAAAGTATGCCGAATCGGGTCAAGAGCGTGTCGGGCACTCTAGTAGGTACAAAGTATGCCGAATCGGGCCAAGAGCGTGTCGGGCACTCTAGTAGGTACAAAGTATGCCGAATCGGGCCAAGAGCGTGTCGGGCACTCTAGTAGGTACAAAGTATGCCGAATCGGGCCAAGAGCGTGTCGGGCACTCTAGTAGGTACAAAGTATGCCGAATCGTGTCAAGAGCGTGTCGGGCACTCTAGTAGGTACAAAGTATGCCGAATCGGGCCAAGAGCGTGTCGGGCACTCTAGTAGGTACAAAGTATGCCGAATCGGGCCAAGAGCGTGTCGGGCACTCTAGTAGGTACAAAGTATGCCGAATCGGGCCAAGAGCGTGTCGAGCACTCTAATTGGTAGAAAGTGTGACGAAACGGACCAAGAGCGTGTCGGGCACTCTAATTGGTAGAAAGTGTGACGAAACGGACCAAGAGCGTGTCGGGCACTCTACTTGGTAGGAAGTGTGACGAAACGGACCAAGAGCGTGTCGGGCACTCTACTTGGTAGGAAGTGTGACGAAACGGACCAAGAGCGTGTCGGGCACTCTACTTGGTAGAAAGTGTGACGAAACGGACCAAGACCGTGTCGGGCACTCTACTTGGTAAACACATCAAAATTATCAATACCGGAATCCCGGTATTAGATTTTTAATACCGATACTGAAAAGAGGTCAATAAAGTCCGGGATCCCGGTATTGGCTAATACCGGTATACCGGTATTGGAAGCCCTACAGCAGAGCTTCTGGCCAAATACCACACAAACCAATGAGCGCGTGTTGAGCGACGTATCTGAGTAGCCAGGCGAGGTGGCGCGCGTCGGGGTGGTCGCGCGCGGCGGCGCAGTGCGCGGGCGCGAGCGACCA
The DNA here is from genome assembly GCA_024500475.1 of Phthorimaea operculella. Lineage (NCBI taxonomy): Eukaryota > Metazoa > Arthropoda > Insecta > Lepidoptera > Gelechiidae > Phthorimaea > Phthorimaea operculella. The sequence continues at coordinate 3,613,475 of JANFCV010000047.1, read as the reverse complement.
GCGCGCGTGCAGCAGCAGCAGAGCTTCGGCTTCTAGAGTGGCTGGACAAATACCACACAAACCAATGAGCGCGTGTTGAGCGACGTATCTGAGTAGCCAGGCGAGGTGGCGCGCGTCGGGGTGGTCGCGCGCGGCGGCGCAGTGCGCGGGCGCGAGCGACCAGCGCGCGTGCAGCAGCAGCAGAGCTTCGGCTTCTAGAGTGGCTGGACAAATAGCACACAAACCAATGAGCGCGTGTTGAGCGACGTATCTGAGTAGCCAGGCGAGGTGGCGCGCGTCGGGGTGGTCGCGCGCGGCGGCGCAGTGCGCGGGCGCGAGCGACCAGCGCGCGTGCAGCAGCAGCAGAGCTTCGGCTTCTAGAGTGGCTGGACAAATACCACACAAACCAATGAGCGCGTGTTGAGCGACGTATCTGAGTAGCCAGGCGAGGTGGCGCGCGTCGGGGTGGTCGCGCGCGGCGGCGCAGTGCGCGGGCGCGAGCGACCAGCGCGCGTGCAGCAGCAGCGTCGCGCACGCCACGCGCCGCGCGTCCGACACGTACACGTGCCCGATCGGGAACTGCGGAGCCTCGGCTTCGTCAGTAGCTCCCGGTATTACGGTATACCGAGATATACCGAGATCCCGGTATTACGGTATTATTGGAACGTTTTACTCGGAGGACGTGAGTCATAAAAAAAAAGTAATGTTTTATGCAACTTTTTATCACAAAGCAATAAAAAAATGTCCACTGTAGAAATAAAGTCACATTTAGAAATAAAGTCGTCGAAAGTATTTTCGTATGAAAACACTAGATGGCGCTAGTAGTTTTTTAAAACGCGGTAATGAAATGTTTTCTGCGATATGATAAAGGTGTTGGGTGCATAGTGTTCGCCACGCGGACACGTTCGCCTCGCGAAAACTTAGAACTTAGAACTTAAAACTTAAAAATTAAAAATTAGAACTGGAAAACCGCCTACGGTACGGTACTTAGTAGGTAGTAGTAGGTACCATGTGTGGGGTGTCGTTTGAAAGAGGGACTCGAGCCGCGTTCGATGGTACAACACTTACGGCGATCGGTGACGACATGTCGCGCAACATTGTACAACATTGTATGTGCTGCCGATAGTACCCAGCGTGGGTGCCGGCCGAGATTGTTCCCAGTTTGGTTACGTCCATTTCAGCTTTGTAGCTCGACACACTTTAGAACCCAAATGTCACTTTGAACGACACATGTCATTAACCTAAACTCGAGCGAACTAACTTCGAGTGACCTACTTGTTCCTGTCCTACAGTGTCCAGTACGGTTCGGGTGTTTTTTTTTTTTAGTTCGTTATCAAGTCCGTTTTTAATAATTTATCCAGTATGAGGACAGCATATATTACATAAATCAATAAAAATATCTGTGTGTTGCGTGACCGTTACGGTGTAATAATTAAAATCAAGTTAAGTGAGGCCAGCTTAAACCGGTCTCTCGTAGTGTTTGTATGAAAAGACCAGAGTAATAGGGTGAGTGATCCCTTGCTTGGGATAGGTTCATGTGCTGCCGATAGTACCCAGTTTGGTTCCCAGTTGAGATTGTTCCCAGTTTGTTTCGTTGAAATTGTTCCTAGTTTGGTTGGATGAGATTCGGGCCTAGCGGGCCCCATGTGTGGGGTGTCGTTTGAAAGAGGAACTCGAGCCGCGTTCGATAGTACCTACATCACTTACGGCGATCGGTGACGACATGATGCGCAACATTTGAACGATGTTGCGCAACATTGTATATGGCACACGTATATGTAGGTATAGCAAACTGTTAGAAATCGCACCAGAGTCCAACATAATTATAGAGGTCCTCCATACAGTCAGTAAGTGAGGCCAGCTAAAACTGGTCTCTTGTAGTTTTTGTATGAAAGTGAGGCCAACTAAAACTGGTCTCTCGTAGTGTTTGTATGAAAGTGAGGATGAGATTGTTCCTAGTTTGGTTAGTTGAGATTGTTCCTAGTTTGGTTGGATGAGATTGTTCCTAGTTTGGTTGGATGAGGTAGAAAGTGGGTCAAATCGGACCAAGAGCGTGTCGGGCACTCTACTTGGTAGAAAGTGTGACGAAACGGACCAAGAGCGTTTCGGGCACGCTAGTAGGTAGAAAGTGTGACGAAACGGACCAAGAGCGTTTCGGGCACGCTAGTAGGTAGAAAGTGTGACGAAATGGACCAAGAGCGTGTCGGGCACGCTAGTAGGTAGAAAGTGTGACGAAACGGACCAAGAGCGTGTCGGGCACGCTAGTAGGTAGAAAGTGTGACGAAACGGACCAAGAGCGTGTCGGGCACTCTACTTGGTAGAAAGTGTGACGAAACGGACCAAGAGCGTGTCGGGCACTCTACTTGGTAAACACATCAAAATTATCAATACCGGAATCCCGGTATTAGATTTTTAATACCGATACTGAAAAGAGGTCAATAAAGTCCGGGATCCCGGTATTGGCTAATACCGGTATACCGGTATTGGAAGCCCTACAGCAGAGCTTCTGGCCAAATAGCACACAAACCAATGAGCGCGTGTTGAGCGACGTATCTGAGTAGCCAGGCGAGGTGGCGCGCGTCGGGGTGGTCGCGCGCGGCGGCGCAGTGCGCGGGCGCGAGCGACCAGCGCGCGTGCAGCAGCAGCAGAGCTTCGGCTTCTAGAGTGGCTGGACAAATACCACACAAACCAATGAGCGCGTGTTGAGCGACGTATCTGAGTAGCCAGGCGAGGTGGCGCGCGTCGGGGTGGTCGCGCGCGGCGGCGCAGTGCGCGGGCGCGAGCGACCAGCGCGCGTGCAGCAGCAGCAGAGCTTCGGCTTCAGAGTGGCTGGACAAATACCACACAAACCAATGAGCGCGTGTTGAGCGACGTATCTGAGTAGCCAGGCGAGGTGGCGCGCGTCGGGGTGGTCGCGCGCGGCGGCGCAGTGCGCGGGCGCGAGCGACCAGCGCGCGTGCAGCAGCAGCAGAGCTTCGGCTTCTAGAGTGGCTGGCCAAATAGCACACAAACCAATGAGCGCGTGTTGAGCGACGTATCTGAGTAGCCAGGCGAGGTGGCGCGCGTCGGGGTGGTCGCGCGCGGCGGCGCAGTGCGCGGGCGCGAGCGACCAGCGCGCGTGCAGCAGCAGCAGAGCTTCGGCTTCTAGAGTGGCTGGACAAATACCACACAAACCAATGAGCGCGTGTTGAGCGACGTATCTGAGTAGCCAGGCGAGGTGGCGCGCGTCGGGGTGGTCGCGCGCGGCGGCGCAGTGCGCGGGCGCGAGCGACCAGCGCGCGTGCAGCAGCAGCAGAGCTTCGGCTTAGAGTGGCTGGACAAATAGCACACAAACCAATGAGCGCGTGTTGAGCGACGTATCTGAGTAGCCAGGCGAGGTGGCGCGCGTCGGGGTGGTCGCGCGCGGCGGCGCAGTGCGCGGGCGCGAGCGACCAGCGCGCGTGCAGCAGCAGCAGAGCTTCGGCTTCTAGAGTGGCTGGACAAATACCACACAAACCAATGAGCGCGTGTTGAGCGACGTATCTGAGTAGCCAGGCGAGGTGGCGCGCGTCGGGGTGGTCGCGCGCGGCGGCGCAGTGCGCGGGCGCGAGCGACCAGCGCGCGTGCAGCAGCAGCGTCGCGCACGCCACGCGCCGCGCGTCAGACACGTACACGTGCCCGATCGGGAACTGCGGAGCCTCAGCTTCGGGAGTAGCTGGACAAATAACACACAGACCAATACGGGGTGTTAGGGACGGTGTAACGAAAACTTTGCAGGCATGATCAGACCATCAAACTGAACAACTTTTACCACCTATACAAAGTCAGTCAGCTGGTCGTGAATTTCGTATGGGAGGACGGAAATTTTTTTTCGTTTCCCACCATTGCATTGGCTCCATAGTAAAAGTTGTTCAGTTTGATGGTCTAATCATGCCTGCAAAGTTTTCGGTACACCGTCCCTAACACCCTATAATATACCTAGGGTCAAATTTTATTAGTGACCGATAGCGAAAATTCAGAACCGGACAATGAAAAAGAAAATTGGACCTCCCACACAAAGTTGCTGATCAGATCAGCTGATTTGAGTTAACCCCATCCCATTCCTAAATGTGACCTGTGGTTCTGCCTTGACTTTTGTCGGCGACCCCCTAGAGTAAGGCGCCGCGACCCCCCTGGTTCGAGAAACACCGCTCTAACAGATAGTGAAAGGGTACGGCGGGTCACACACAAAGTTGATATTCGTTACTTTGTGAATTTACCCCAGTCTGTTTAGGACATTGCATGCTAAACCACCTGATTGCCCAAAATATGGATGAAGATGGTTCCGTGCTTCGGAGGGCACGTTATGCCGTTGGTCCCGGTTGCTGTCTATGATTACCTAGCCAGAGGTCGTTACACTACCACATCAGAGGCCTGCTACTTGTAATACGCGGTTCAAAAACTCCAGTCACGGCATCGGGTCGTTGGACGACTTGGCATCCCACTCGAAAATAAAAAGTGAAAGAGTAGAGAAAACTCACCGTTTTTGATACTCGTCCGTCTAGTAATTTTCCATACGTCGCGCAAAGAGTGCGCGACAACGCACAGGTGTATAAAGTATATCAGGATTAGAAATAGAATAAGTGAAAATGTAACAACCATATGGATAAAGATGCACTTCTCGCCTCGGGTGAATTTTGGCCGCTCATCATTTCGATCGGAGCCGGCCGAGGCATCGCTACTTGACGACATTACTATGTCAAGAATGTTGCAAAATCAGTACAGCCTCGGTTTTGACAACAATTTTTCTGATGTAGGTACAGATGGGCAGACTATCTTGCGACCGTTGCCGGAAAACAGTGGATGTAGATGGCGAGAAAAAGAAGAGGCCTATATAGATATAGATCATGATGATGATGATGAGGTATTTAATCGAAATAAAACTGAATACATTCCATCAACACTATTATTTAATTTGAAATATAAGTACTTAATCTATTCTCTCAAACAGGAAGATCTCGTTTTTGGATTTAATGGTTCCAACACTCATCTATCATATCACATACGCAGTAAAAACTTTTGTTGATTATCGATAAATACAATACATACACATACTAAGGAAATAGGTAGCATGAACTTTCCGACTCAACATAATTTGTCCTTAACACCGACATGATTATATGAAAATATTACACTTATAAATCAGTACACATATTGTCATTTACACTTATTTCTACACATGGACTAGTCTGTGTCCCACACGAAAAGAAGTCATTTCTTTTTATTATAGAATATAAAATAGTACTATGTTATACAACGCATTTCGGAGGAAATGCTATCTTTGTTATACGGGCCACAATAGCCACATGGTTTAACAATTTATTAGCTTGAGGACAAAGTTAAAATAATAAAAATGTTTTTGTAAGTATAAAAATGCTTTTGTGAATACTGGGTGTTACAAAACAACCAATAAAGTCAAGGTACTCATAAGGTAAAGGTCATAAAACTGAACAACTTACCCCATTGAACATAGGCCGAAAAATGGGAAAAAATTGCACCTCCGATACAAATTGAATGCATTTTATTCAGCTTTATTGGTTGTTTTGTAATACGTTGTATAAAAAATGGTTTATGATAAAACAAAGGTATACTTTTCGGAGCGCGAAATACACTTCTCATCAGAAAAATCAAGACACTTAGAAAGTTTACGTTTTGTACGGGTCACATTATCGCAGAAATACGGGGTTTAAGGGACAGCTCTCCAAATATTGATAGGGTGCATTCAGAATTAACATCAGAATGGCGGGACCAAGACGAAGTTTTGAATTTTCCATATAACAAATATTTAGTACCTAATTTCTTCTAATTAGTGCCTATGATAAGGAAATTTCTTCCTGATCGGTTTAGAAAGTATTTCAATTTTAAAGTGGTCCGCAGTTCTGATGTCAGGTCTGCGGGACCATTCACGGTTTACTACCAAGAACTACACACTGAAATGTTTAACTTTATACAGGGTGATTGGAAATTCGATGCATTCCCTGAAGGTGGTTAGAGGGGGGGCCATTTCCAACATATTCTTCCATGGAACCAGGGGTCGGAAATGATTGGTTACAAAATTATTAGGACTTTTGATTTTTTAAAGAAAATTTCCGATTTCAACTTTAAAGTCATGAAAGCCAAACCGTTTTATGCATAGTTTTTTGACATGATCTCATAGTGAATGAATAGGACAATCATTTTAGTTACAAGTTTAGTTAGAAATACTCTTCTTTTTTAAAATACAGCGCCAAAACAAGAAAATATTTTGGTGGAAAGGGATTTTTTTCAACACTCATAGTAATCTACTGTAAAAATCACTATGGAATAATCCGTAAAACTTCATAACAGAGTTCTCTGTTGCATTAGCTAACCAAAAGGTACAATAATCTACAATCAAACATGTTTTCATAAAATAATTAGCATTAATGCAAAAGCGGCGTGCGAAACAAGGCAATTGACTATGGTCGGTCGACTACGCCAAAGTCAGCAAATGCTGTTTAGACAACTTTTTCAAGTATTTTCGTGGTCTAATGGATGGAGCATTTCAGGAGTCTGTGGTTCCAGGTTCGATTCCGTGAGTTGACCTACAAGGTTGATATTCAACACTTTGTGAATTTTCCCAGTTTGGTTTAAAAATCACGTTGAACCACCTGATTGTCCGTAAGAAAATATCGTGCTCGGAGGGCATATTAAACCATCGGCCTCGATTGATGTCTAATAAACGCAGACGGTGGTTGTAACACTACCATAGCAGAGGTCTAATAAAAGGTGGTTTCCGACAAAGATTTATCATTTCAGTTTTTAGGCTGTTTAAAGCTCAGGAGCTCCATTTCTGAATTGTCGTAATCCAAATCCGTGCACGGAAATCTAAAACGAGTGGTCTAACCATTCGTATTACACGTTCTACTACTCGACACTTTAAATGTTAAGGGTTTGTGTGAATTTATTAGGTGTGCATAAATTAATAAGTTTAGTAGAACATGTGATACGAGCACAATTAGTAGCAGATTTTCGCACGATTAGGATTACGACAATTCAGAAATGGAGCTCCTGTGCTTTAAACAGCCTAAAAACTGAAATGATAAATCTTTGTCGGAGATTTTAAACCACCTACTACAAGTATTAGACCTCTGCTATGGTTGTGTTACGACCACCGTCTGCGTTTATTAGACATCAATCGAGGCCGATGGTTTAATATGCCCTCCGGAGCACGATATTTTCTTGCGGACAATCAGGTGGTTCAACGTGATTTTTAAACCAAACTGGGAAAAATTCACAAAGTGTTGAATATCAACCTTGTAGGTCAACTCACGGAATCGAACCTGAACCACAGACTCCTGAGGGGAATGCTCCACCCATTAGACCACGAAAATACTTGAAAAAGTTGTCTAAACAGCATTTGCTGACTTTGGCGTAGTCGACCGACCATAGTCAATTGCCTTGTTTCGCACGCCGCTTTTTGCATTAATGCTAATTATTTTATGAAAACATGTTTGATTGTAGATTATTGTACCTTTCGGTTAGCTAATGAAACAGAGAACTCTGTTATGAAGTTTTACGGATTATTCCATAGTGATTTTTACAGTAGATTACCATGAATGTTGAAAATCCTTTCCACCAAAATATTTTCTTGTTTTGGCGCTGTATTTTAAAAAAGAAGAGTATTTCTAACTAAACTTGTAACTAAAATGATTGTCCTATTCATTCACTATGAGATCATGTCAAAAAACTATGCATAAAACGGTTTGGCTAGCTTTCGCATGACTTTTAAAGTTGAAATCGGGAAATTTTCTTTAAAAAATCAAAAGTCCTAATAATTTTGTAACCAATCATTTCCGACCCCTGGTTCCATGGAAGAATATGTTGGAAATGGCCCCCCCTCTAACCACCTTCAGGGAATGCATCGAATTTCCAATCACCCTGTTATATCACTAGCTGCCCGTCAGCGGTTTCACCCGCTGCAACCTATTATTCCGCGGGAAAAAAGCATTATTCGCCCAGAGATGTCGCTGTTAGTTTTCGGCGAAAACGTTTAAAACGCGAATCGGCTCAGTCACGCCACCTATTTCAAAAATATTGGAAAATGCGTGATCCCGTGGGAATGAGACATTTTTCCGTGGTAAAAAGTATCCTATGTGTTGTTAGGCGCAGACCTTTTTGGACAAAATAGTGGCCTGTGCATAGAGCTCATCTGTGTATGACTTTGACTGTGTCAAGTGTTGTCGTGTCACAGTGATGTGAAAAAATACTGTCATTGAAAGTGTCTAGGTGTAAACATTGTAAAATTATCTAAATCGAAAATAAAATTTGTTAGTGCTCTTTGAACCCGAATATCATTCCACTGTTACTCTGCAGAACGAGTATAAAACGTAATAGGTCACGGACCCGCTAATATTTGGGCGAAGAGTCGCGAATAATTTTTTCGAAGATGGATTTTACGACGAAAATTGATATTGGGAAGCTGGCCGGAAAATCAAACTGGACGACGTGGAAATACAAAATGTCAATAATGCTGGAAGGGACGGAGAATGCAATGGCAGCCGTCGAGGGCAAATTGACTCCACCAACTCCTGTAGAAGGCCCAGAAGGTGACGCCGCCGTAACAGCTTATAATGCGGCTTTGGCCAAATTTAAGAAAACTGAAACTGGCGCTCTTCTAATGCTGACCACAAATATGTCAGAAGACACCTTAACCAAAGTAATGAGGTACAGGAAGGCATCAGAGGTATGGCAGGAGCTGCACAGATTATTTGACGGGAACACGGGTGACAGGGCATACACGCTGTGCATGGAATTCTTCGGCACAAAACATGACAAGGCAGATGACATCGCGACACATATGTCAAAGCTGAAAAATCTGTGGAACGATCTGAAAGCTGAATTATCCAAAACAGACACAACTGCGAAACTACCCGAAATGTTCTTAATATGCAAGATTCTTGATACTCTGGATGACCGGTTCGTCAATTTTAAGTCAAGCTGGCTCATGCTGAAGCAGTCTGAAAAGACAATTGACAGTCTGACGAGTCACCTCTGCACCTTTGAAAGAGACTTAGGCAGTCAAGAGACCACTAGAATGGAAGCCCTAGTGACTGCACCGAGTGGATATCGCAAATGCAAGGACGAGCACCTGATTTGCAACTATTGTCATGCAAAAGGACATAGAGTTCGCAAGTGTAAGAAGTGGATTGGAGATGGAGGCCACCCAAACCAGTACAAGGCACGTCAGGCAAAAGCTCAGAATCCAAGCAAGTGCAACAGATCTCACTGATGGTGAACGCTTGCTCCAGTGCGAAAGGTCAAACTCAAAATAGAGACAATTGGTTTGTCGACAACGGAGCAACTACACACATAGCTGTAAGGAGAGACTTCTTCAAAGAGTTCCATGAATTCGACAAAGACCACACTGTTACAACAGCTGACGGAACCATAATTCCTGCCGTAGGAAAAGGCTCTGTAGAGGTCGAAGCGAAGGTCGATGGCAAGAGGGAGAAGATAATGCTCCGAGATGTGTGGCTAGTACCAAGTCTGACAAAGAACCTTTTCTCGCCGCTCGCTGCACATGATAGAATGCAGAATACTGAATTCACGTCAAAGACTACAGAGTGCAAGTTTGACGTTGATGGTACGACAAGAATTGTCGGCAAGAGATCGGCGTTTGGCGGACTGTATGAGTTGGAAATGAAGACAGTCATGTCAGTCAAGCAAACCATAGAGGTTAACGTGATCGATGGCTCAAATATGCTGCAGCTATACCATGAACGCCTCGCTCACCAGGATAAGAACCACGTCATTCGCGTAGTGAAACGCGAGTTAGGCATAGAGCTTACTCCTGACAAAGTGAAGTGTGAAGGCTGTATCTATGGGAAGGCACATAGAAAACCCTTTGGTACCAGGGAAAGAGCCTCGAGATGTGGAGAGCTTATCCACACAGATGTCTGCGGACCCTTCGCTGATAGCATTACGAAGTACAAATACTATGTACTGTTCAAGGACGACTACTCGAGTTACCGACTTGTCTACTTTCTAAGACAGAAATCAGAGGTCAAAGACAAGCTCATCATGATGCTTCAAGAAGCAAAGAAGGCTGGGCACGAAGTCAAGACTATTCTGTCAGACAATGGAGGCGAATTCGACAATGCCGCTGTCCGAAAAATATTACAAGACCAAGGTGTGCAGCACAGGTTAACAATGCCTTACACGCCCGAACAAAACGGCTGTAGTGAGCGAGAGAACCGCACCCTCGTAGAAGCTGCAAGGTCAATGATGCATGCGAGAGGAGAGATGCCGCAAATACTATGGGCAGAGTTAATCAACACGGCCGCTTACGTGCTAAATAGAACGGGCCCTACTAGAGTGGAATCTAAGTCACCCTACGAACTATGGCACGGAAAGAAACCGAAGATTAGTCATCTGAAAGTTATAGGTAGCGAATGCTACGTCCATGTACCCAAACAGAAACGTAAGAAGATGAGCAAGAAAGCCATCAAGGGCATGCTCATAGGCTACGAAGGTGACGACGGCTATCGGATTTGGAACGGAAGAGAAACGCTGAGGTCGAGAGATATCTCTTTCCAAACCGACGTAGAGTTCAAAATCTCAACTAGTATGCCCCTACAATCAGAGGGAGCTGAGAGCGGAGATAGAAACGTCACCGAGACCGACCCGAACGTGGAAACTGAAGACCATGAACTAGCTCTAGAGGGAGATAGAGTGGTAGATCAAGATCAAGTTCATGAAGAAGAACAGAGCATTGAAGATCCCGAAGATGCAAACGACGTGATCTTAGAAAATGAGGAAGAGCTAGAGATAGCTGAACCTGTCGAGCAGGAACCTCGCTATAATCTGAGAGACAGATCACAAATTGCAAGACCACGAAAACTCGAGGACTATGTTTGTGGAGTGTGTTCTGTGGTCGATGACAGTTTTCCAGAATCTTACGAAAATGCCATTGCACGACAAGATGGCGAAGAATGGCGTAAGGCAATGGACAGTGAAATTAATTCGCTTAAGGATCTAAATGTCTGGACTCCCTGCACCTTACCTAAAGGTAGGAAGGCGTTGCCCTGTAAGTGGGTCCTGCGCATCAAGAAAAATCCGGACGGGTCCATAGACAAGTATAAAGCCCGACTTGTTGTTAAAGGCTTTAGACAAAGGAAAGGTATTGATTTTGATCAAACCTTTAGCCCTGTCGCCAGAATGGCTACGATAAGAGCTTTATTGAGTGTCAGCGCCCAAGAGAATCTGCACCTTGTACAATTCGACGTCTGTACTGCTTTCTTGAATGGGAAACTTCAAGAAGAGATCTATGTACAACAACCAGAAGGTTATGCAGACGGCTCGCAGAATGTTCTCAGGCTGAACAGAAGCTTATATGGGTTAAAGCAAGCACCACGCTGTTGGAACTCTTGCTTCGAACAAATACTGCTGGACATGGACTTCAGACAGAGTGAAGCTGACTGTTGTCTATATACCAAACGGATCAATGGAAAAAAGATACTCATCACCCTCTATGTTGATGACGGGCTAGTAGCTGCCACTGATGAAGAGCTTGCGAACAGCTTCCTGGCTGATTTAAGGACAGTGTTAAAGATTACGACGAAGCCAGCGTCGTACTATCTAGGTCTGGAAATTAACAGAGAAGCGGACGGTTCTATCTTTATCAAGCAAGAAGCTTATGCCAAGAAGGTCCTAGAACGATTTGGGATGGCCAACTGCAACCCAATCGGGACACCAATTGAGAGTACTCAATCAGGGAAAGTGGATGCTACAGAAGCACACTTCCCCTACCGCGAAGCAGTTGGGTCACTCGCTTACTTAATGACGGGAACGCGCCCAGACATCGCTTATGCCGTCGGAGTTGCATCTCGTAAGCTAGAGTCTCCAACCAAAGAAGATTGGCTTTTAGTAAAGCGTATCATGCGTTATATCAAGGGCACCAGCTCCTATGGAATCAAGTACAAGGCTCACCAAAAGAACCCCTTACTTGAATGCTTTAGTGACGCTGACCATGGAGGGTGTCAATTAAGTGGAAGATCAACCACAGGGCTGATATGCCGTTACGCAGGAGGCATTGTATCATGGCTAAGCCAAAGACAAGCGTCAGTCGCCATTTCTACAACAGAAGCAGAAATCGTCGCTGCTAGTGAAGGAGCCAGAGAAACACTATGGCTCTCAAGGATCTACAAAGATCTTACTAAACTGAAAGAAGTTCCAGTGCTGCATGTAGACAATGAGGCTGCTATACGGCTGGCGCACAACCCTGAGTTCCATAAGAGAACCAAACACATCCGAATAAGACACTTCTTCGTCAGAGAAGTTGTAGAAGAAGGCTGTCTGGTAGTGAAGAAAGTGAGCTCAGATGAGCAACTGGCTGACTTCTTGACCAAGGCTGTTCCGAAGCCGAAGCAAGCCAGAACGTGTGCCCTATTAGGTGTTTGCAGTAGAAATACCTAAAGTGCAAGGGAAAGTGTTAGGCGCAGACCTTTTTGGACAAAATAGTGGCCTGTGCATAGAGCTCATCTGTGTATGACTTTGACTGTGTCAAGTGTTGTCGTGTCACAGTGATGTGAAAAAATACTGTCATTGAAAGTGTCTAGGTGTAAACATTGTAAAATTATCTAAATCGAAAATAAAATTTGTTAGTGCTCTTTGAACCCGAATATCATTCCACTGTTACTCTGCAGAACGAGTATAAAACGTAATATGTGTTATTCCAGATGCCCTTTTATATTTCTGCAAGTTTCGTGTCAATCTAATCAGCCGTTTTTGCGTGATGTCGTAACAAACACACACACAAACATCCGCCTTTATAATATTAGTAGGAAGTAGGATTATTTACTTCTACATTAGTTCCTAAGCACTTATTGAAATCAAGCTAATAGCTGCTGCCGTTACCTTTAAATTACGATATGAAATATTATGAACATATTACGCCTAAATATGAGAACATAGCAATTCTTTTCATCAATAATTTGCTCTGCTGTGTGTAACAGGCGTAAGGCGTGTACATTGCTTAAATTATAAGGTAATGGTAACAGTTACAAGCTTGATTTGAATAAGTGTTAAGGAACTAATTGAGAAGTAATTAATGACACATAAAGTTAAACATTGCAGTGTGTAATTATTGGTAAACCGTGAATGGTTCCGCGGATCTGACATAAGAATCGCAGACCAATTTGAAATTGAAATATCTGTAAAACCGAAACGGAAGAAATTACCTCACTATAGGAACTAATTGGAAGAAATTAGGTACTAAATATTTGTTATTTTAAAATTCAAACTTTAGCCTTAGTCCCGCCATTCTGATGTTAATCATTCAGACCATGAAACTGAACAACTCCCCATAAGAAAATATTTGGTCACGATGTTTTAAACTGGGCTCCGTGACAATCTGCGTTTGACGCAGTTAAGATTGGCAAAGTACATAATATTATAATCGCTATGTTATTTAATTAAAGCAGGTAAATAAACAACCTTAGGTTAACACCTATGTATGTCGTAGTTATTTTATAAAGAGCATTATCACAAAAAAGTGGGACGAGCATTGAACGCGTTTTTATTGTATAAAGTTTTCTTTTAAACACGCGTTCAATAACTTTTTTGTGGCAAGGCCCAAAGATTTTCAATCCACGCCAGGTGCATAAGACACTCTGACACCAAATCACACAATCAAATTCATAACTTCATTCACAACCGCAAAAGAATCATACATTTAACTGGGGTCCATCAATTTCTAGTCACACTATCCTGCTGACGAAGCACAATTCTGCCATACATTGCTGGTTGTACGGGCGTGTCATCATTACAAAAAATTCTATACAGGGAGTAACAGAAAGGGTATAACAAGCCGAAAGAAGGTCAAGATACTCATGAAACCATGAAACTGAACAACTTTCCCCATGGAACATGGGCCGAAATATGAAAAAAACAATTGGACCTCCCATACAAAATCGCCGATCAGCTAATTGATTTACTATGGGAGTTCCAAATTTTTATTTTTCATATTTCGACCCATGTTCCATAGGGAAAGTTGTTCAGTTTCAAGAGTACCTTGACCTCCTTTCGGCTTGTTATACCCTTTCCGTTACTCTCGGTATAATATACAATGTACGCCAAATCCTGTCTCAGGCAGCGCTGGGTAGTTGTAACAAATAATAACTTTATAGGGCGCCACACACCGGGCCCGTATGCGTGACGTGCACGTCATTACGCGCGTAGAGGTGACGTTGTATCGTATGGTGAAAATGTAACAGCGGCCGAAACCGAATATTCGGTAAATATGCCAAACATGCCGAATTCTGAACGTAAACCGAATATTCGGCCCATCTCTATTCTATAGTAAGTATGCACTTTTTTCTTCGCATCACACAGCTTCATCCGTCGACTCGGCGTGCCACCACACGCTTTGAATGGTTTTCTGTATTTAATAACTTTAAAAACAATGTTCCTCCTCTCATCACAACAAGTAACATCCTCTTCATGTTCAGTCTTCGATACCGTCTTCTCCTTGCAGGAGTCGACTGCTAGCCTGAAATCAGTAAGTACAGATTATAAATATATAGTGGTAGCGACTTAGATACCGAGTGGTAGCGGCCAAGAATTCTGCCACCCCTATTTTACTTACCGTGTTTCATAAAAGGCGACGTAAAGATTTTGACCTAGGCTACAATATCTGCCGACCATGGTCAACTGTATGGTGGCGGTAATACCACCTACGCTACGATAGCATTCCAAAAGAGGGTCGACGTCAGGGAGGCGGCCGGCCGTAAAATTAAGCCAAATCCTTTTGCAACATGACTTTGTGTTCAAACAAAACCCCAAGCAATCGGGATAAAGGAAGAGAGATAATGACAAATTATATTATGGCTATTTCTATTATGTAAAGGAACATTGTATCAAGATTACCAACAATGTATTTCGAATCAGAGGTGAGGGCAGGGTAAAAGTTAAGGTCAAAACAAAGACCGAGCGCGGCGGCGTCGTAGTGCGCTGCCAACGTGACAGCGTCGTTCATAGTATGGAGATCATAGTATGCCAGGAAACGAGGTCTTTCTGGCATGCCCATACAAACCGGCTATACAATGAAAGACGATGTCACATTGATATTGCACTACGACGCCGCCGCGCTCGGTCTTTATTTTGACCTTTATACTTGCTTTCATTGCCTCTCTACAAGTGTACAAGTACGGATTAGATTTCAAATCCTTAATTAGACTTATTATTATATTACTGATATTACACTCAAAAAGTATTCATCTTCCTGTCCTTATCCCAATCACTGGGGGTGTTATGTTTGAACACAAAACCATGTTGCAAAAGGATTTGGCTTAATTTTACGACCGGTCACCTGCCTGTCATGAACCGTCATTGGGAATGCTATCGTTGGTGGTATTACCGCCACCATATAGTTGACCATTGTCGGCAGATATTGTAGCCAAGGTCAAAAATTCTACGTCACGTTTTACGAAACACCCTGAGTAGAAAAGGGATGGCCGAATTCTTAGCCACTACCACTCTGCACACTCAAAATAGTATTGTTTGTACTATTTAAAGAGGGAGTTTAGACTGTTTCAGTTTCAGGGCATGCTGTACTCGTAAAACTGAGCAACTACAAAATGATAGCAAATGAAAAACGATTAAGACCGGCGGGCATGTGACGCCACTGCTCTTTTATTATAACTTACCTATTAGCTTGTTAGTCTCTATTTCAAAAAAAAAAAACAAAAATCAAAAGCATTTATTTCTCAGTAGGAATTACAAGCTTCACTTTAAGAAAGTCACATTCTAATTCAAAATTAAATAAATAATAAGTAAAAAACATTTTTAAAACAAGCTTTTATTTGGGTGCGCTAAAAAGTATAAAAATAATCTATTTACTAAAACTTTAACTTGTAACTTTTAATGGCATTAAATCTACGTCTTCACAATTTATACGATATAAAAGCTTGTCGCGAGATTTGACCTGTGTCTAAATCAATAAATAAATTAGAAAACCAGTGTAAATGATCTTAAATAAACTTTTAAACTAAGTCACACCACAGGAGTACCTACTTAAATCTCGCGACAAGCTTTTATATCGTATAAATTGTGAAGACGTAGATTTAATGCCATTAAAAGTTACAAGTTAAAGTTTTAGTAAATAGATTATTTTTATACTTTTTAGCGCACCCAAATAAAAGCTTGTTTTAAAAATGTTTTTTACTTATTATTTATTTTTAGCTTTTTAGTAACCTCTGGAAAAAAATTACAACATTCTTTATTGACTTTGAAACTGCGTCCATACGGACTACTAGTGCGAATCTGCGAGGCATCGGTCTCATGACTGTCTTACGACAACTCGGTATGAGTATCGTCCTCTACGATAAGCTTCTTGTACCCAAGCGGGGCAATCGCTGAACTTTATGTTGCTTCTTCATTGACAGTGCCATGAACAGAAGACTAAAAACCCCAACACAACAACCATTCAACCCCTAAAAATCTGTGCAAAGCGACGTCATTTACCTCACACTAGTATTTATCTTTCATTTGTCTATGTTTTTCACCCATTTAGTAAGAAAACATAACAAACTTAATACGCCATCTAACCTTTAGTCTGTCATATCTGGTTTTATTTTGTGACGTAAACGTCACTTTATTTTTCGAGTTATTCTGAAAAATTCCTTTCATTTGATATCCTTATTGTAAAAAAGCATAAAAATTTTATTCTGCCATCTTAAGAAGTCCACCATAGTTACCACCATGGTTAGAATGACGTCAACTTGTAATTCGAATAGGTAATTCTCAGCAAGCCCTTTCATCTGACACTCATATTGTAAATTATCATAGGTGGCCATCTTTAGATGTCCGCCATATTATTTTCTAAATTGTACTCAGCAAGCCCTTTCATTTGACACCCATATTGTAGGAGTGCGTCAAAGATTACTTGTCGGCCATCTTGGATATTCCGCCATATTGGATTTAGAATAACCACACACAATCTAACATGCATTGTCATCTGAGTTAAACGTGTTTACAAAATTTCAGCTCAATCGGTTGAGAATATCTGCTTCAAAATTGAGTTGCAAGATTTGACCCGAACAAACATACATACTTACATACACTGCAAGTTAAATAAAAGCTTTTAAAAAGGGAAAATTTGTAGTCCAAAATTTTGTCTTTTTTATAACAATTTGAGTTCCTACTCTAAACGCGGCTCGGGCGGGATAAAAAAAATAAAAATAAAGGCACTGCCTCGGGGCTGGCCAGGCTAACCACACAGCATGTATCTTTATGCCTCAATGAATGACAAGTAAATGGAAATAATCACTAAGTCAATATTTAAAACAAGAAAGGTGTTACATGTGTATAGTTACCCGGACCCCCTGGACAGGAAAACCCCCCAAAAACCTGCCCAGAAGTGCACCTATTCTAAAATTCACAATATTCTTAGGCCTATTTCCTTTGATAACAGTAATAAAACAACCATATACCAGCCACAACAATCCACTGCTGGATATGGGCTTCCCCCTGTCGGGGGATATTGCCATACTCACCATACTTGGCAGGCAGATTGGCGAGCGCAGTGTAAGATGTTGAAATTTACAGGGAACGCTGCTGCCCTTTCCCTGGATGATTATGCCTCAGTCGCTTTTTACGACACCCACGGGTAGAATTGGGGTGATGCTATTCTAAGCCGGCATCACACGGCGATTGAGCATGTTATTTTATTAGGTATATCTTTTAATTTTATTTCTGACACCACTCGAAATGTCACACCAGTCTAAAATAATAATATGTAAATGAAATAAATAGCACACACCTCGTCGAATTGGTGTTCCTGGTAGTATTTGATCTTCTTCTTGTTGATGAGCGGGTTGAGGCACCGCAGGAAGCCCATGTAGACGAACAGCAGCGTCGTCACCCACACCACCATCACAACCACCACCTGGAATAACCACACATATACTGGGTGTTACAAAACAACCAATAAAGCTTAAAGGAGGTCAAGGTACTCGTAAAACTGAACAACTTTCCCCATGGAACATAGGTCGAAATATGAAAAAAAAATTGGACCTCCCATACAAAATTAACTTAGTTTGTATGGGATATTTATGGGTTGTTTTGTATCACGTTGTATACATACATCGCGCCTTTATTCCTACCGAGGTAGGCAGAGACGCAATGACCACAAATTAGAGAAAACGGCGCGCTAGGGCGCCTATACAGATGGCTCACTCAGGACTAGCGACGATTTTGACGCTTAGGTACTGAAACAAAGTAAGTATTGGCTAGAATTCTCTATTTTGTGGTACTGACTTTAACTGGAAATCATAATATTATTTCTTGGTTTACAAATTGGCTCAGAACCACGTTCTTTTTTAGATTTTGCTGTTTTGATGTTTTTGTTTAGTAGCAACCCTTGCTATGTAACAAGTGCCATACTGATTAGAAGTGGCCATTTTCATTCCTTTTGTTCAAAAAACTTTAAGTTTATTGTTTACCTCACATTTCCAATGTGTCAATACAATCTATCTTCACACCAACACAGCTATTAAGGCATACATACAGACAGATGGACAGACAGACAGAGTTGGTGAAATGCTAAGGGTAATGCCAAAAAGCAGGTTTAGTGCCGGCAGAGTAGAATAGCACCACCCTCTCTCTTCCCGTGGGGGTCGTAAGAGGCGACCGAGGGATAAACCCGACCCAAACAGCCAGGGCTAACCGTATGGTGGCGGTTAATCCACCACAAAAGCATTCCCAAGGAGGGTTGACGTCTGGTAGGCGGCCGGTCGTAAAATTCAGCCAAATCCTTTTGCAACACGATTTTGAGTTCAACGAAACGTGTTGCGCCGACCCCAAGTAATTGAGATAAGGGCAGGAAGATGACTTACCATGATGATGGTGGTGTTCCTGGTCTCGTACTTGCATTCACAACGCGGACAGAACTCTTGCTCGTGGCCTCTGATCTCGTCTCCAACCCTCGGCAGGATCACGCCGTCACAGTTACTGTAACATAAACATCATAATTTGCTTAATTGCACACTTTCCACGGGATACCCTGTACGTATTCATTTTTAATTTTAATAAAGCATTATGTATTTCTTTGATATTTTAAACATAATGGTTTACCTCTTGATGGTTCAGATAGGCCAAACTGATCAAGTAAGATCATGAACAAGGCCAGAAAATATATCAATGTTAGCTATTATAAATAAATACCTACTTAAAATTCCACAGAACATCAATACATAGTATAAAACAAAGTTGCTTTTTGTATTTCTCTGTCTGGCTGGATACTGCTAACTCCTCCAAAACTATGCAAAGGAATTTTATGCGGTTTTCTATAGTCAATCCCACCCAAAACATAAATGTGAAAGGCTGCCAAGTTCGATAATATTGGAATGCTTCGCCTATAAAAGAAGTGAGATCTAAATAAGTACCAAGTTCCATACACAGACCTCAGTTAAAAATAGTTACAGGAATGCACACTTGATTTTCCGCAGTTTGGAAAGAAGATTCTGAATAAATATCATATTAAATACCTAAAATTCTAATACTTACAAAAACGCAAACCTGTTTTTTAAGCAGTTTCCTTATAACATTTTTTTTTCTGTACTTTTTAATGATATAACTTGGCTAACTTTTTTAATGATACGTCAATATCTCAAGACCTACAATAGGTACATTAATGAAATTTTGTATTTTAGATAAGTAAGTAGATCTCGACAGATACTAGAAATTTCATATGCGTAGATAAAATAGATTTTGAGTTATAGGTGGGTCGAACTTGGCCCGAAATGGTTCGTGTAATATAACCCACGGCCGGTGTGTCGGTTCTTTGCTCGAACTTGGCGGACACACTGCCGTGTGTCTAGATAGAATGATTTAAGAGGAAAGCTTACACATGCCAAAAAATTTGAGTTCCTTACTCCCATGGGAAAATAAGTTGCAGCAATTGAAACAGTTCCTTGACCTCCTTTGTAGTGTTTTATAAGATTCTTACCACTTGCTTGGTGGAACGTTAGCTATAAACAGCTGTCTATCGTTGTGCATAGAGTTGTTGAGTACTGCGGCAGGACTCGGGCACACGCACCGACACCGCTTGTCCTCGTGATGCTGGCCCTGGTAAATAGCATCCACATATTATATCATTATTATGCATAGGGTTGCTCAGTTTTCTTCTTATATGAGTGGGAGGAAACCAACTCAACGATTTGATGAACCGGCAGTTGAAAAACTCTAACACCAGGGTTCATCGGGTTGTTCAGTACTGCGGCAGGCAGCACGACTCAGGCACTTGTGTAGATCAAGTGAGAATGAGCACATATAAGATTAGGTCAAGGTTAAGTACCAACCTAAAATTACACTTAATGATGAAGTTAATTAAAGAAATAGCATTTGCATTTTGTTTACTGACTGACTGTCTGTAGGTGGTAAGTACATAGGGTGAAATTTTACTAAAATAGTGAAAACCATAGTGAAAACTTAGAACCGGCTGGTGATATGATGGAACAATTTTCCCTAAGAAACAGGTCAAATATAAAAAAAAATGTTGGATTTAGGTATTCATACAAAATTGACAATTAGCTGACTTCATTTCACTTGATCACTAGCCAAAATAATTTACCCTATAGCATTGCCTATAGCTATACTATACTACTAAAAATACAAAGGCAAGAAGATTGATGTGCACTCAGGGGGTTGATTGACCACAGGGCAGTCCAGCCGTCGAAAGAATTGTTTTTATGCCCAATAGATACTATAAAATTACTGGACTGTACTCAAAGACTATCTTCTCTTGCTTACGCTTACCCAAACACAGACGAACAACAGCGTCGAAACAAGGTAAATGGCTGCCATAATTCACGGTTTATATTATTATATCATCGTTTGCTTTGCTAGCTAAAACTTAGGTATTTCTTGTTTTTATTTTTTCTACAGTGAAATGAGGAATGATTGAATGAGGAAGAGGAACCGGGAGGAGCGCAACCACAGAGCGCAACAGACGACATGACATGACATTTGTGAGTGAACGAAAGGAACCCGAACGAACGGAACGAACATCTTTCAATCATGCATGGATGAGCACGATGAGCAAGATGAGTGAAGTCATAAGTGAAGTGAACGGAACTTTGACCGGAACCAAACAACCCGAGCGCTATAACCATAATGTGTTGCCAGATAACACAGATTTCTCAGCAACTTTACAGATTTTCGGAATGTCGTATCGCATTACATTTTATTTAGGTATTCAATATTTTACAGATTATTCATATCGTTTTACAAACACTTAATTGTCAAGGAGTTTTGATAACCATTTATTTTTCTATTTGAACTCTTGTCATGCATGACTCTGTCAGTCCACTCATCCTGTGTGTCACATTATAAACAAGATCAAACAAGATCCTCTAAAAATATTTTATTATTTCACGGCACGGACCTCAATATTAATTACTTTTTTAAATTATTTACTAGTGGCCACCCAAGGAACATGGGAAAGAGCTACCGACATAGTTGGCATAGTGAGTGAAACAAAAAAAACACTCTCTTTCTTGGCCAGAGTTGAAAAATACCGCAATCGATTAAGCCTAAAAATACAAACCAAGAGTGTACTTTGCCAAAAAGTCGTAAAGCGTATAGTTTCGGAGACAAATGGTATTAAAAGTCAAAAATATATTTTGTTTATTATTGAACTCTTTACTTTCTTATTATTCAATTAATATCGTTATAATAAATGAAGTATCTTTTAAAACCAAATATCTCCGAAACTATACGCTTCGCGACTTTTTATCGAGGGACGCTAGGAGGGATTTTGGTTTGTATTTTGACGTGACAACGTCTTAAATTAGGTTGTGGCTAAAGACAGCTGTGGCTCGGTGGCATGCCAGGAAAAATATAACGCCCTCTCACGTCTGTTAGTGAGTCATGATCATGACCGAGAGAGAGGCACGCTGAATGCCGTCTCTCTCCCACTCAAACATAATCGGTGCGCTGCGCGCGCAGCATTCGAGAATTATACCAGCAAAAAGACGTTGTCACGTTCAAATTTCGCCCGTATACCGACTATACAGGCAACCATTTTTTTTATGTTTAATCGATTGTGGTATGTTTTATCATCATTTCATAATTTATTTACTTCAAACTTATACTTCCAGATAAAGCCTCAGAATCTAAACTTAATTATTAAATAACATGTTATTCTTAATAATGAATAGTGACTTCATTTATATATCATCATTGGCCTCATACGTCTGTGACAGACGATTTATTCAGTGTCTGAGGCAAGATTTTTCATGGCTGTATAAGCCGATACGGGAGCGCCATGACTTTCCGCACGCTCTACAAACGAAGGTGGAATTAGAGACTGGCACATGCATGTTTAGATGTCGTTTTTGCCTTTTGTTTGCGAGACCAGCGAACCAGGCATCATCGTGAGCTTTACGCCCATCAAACACACGCTTTCGCCATACATCCCTATTCTCAGCAAGCTTCTCCCAGCTTTGATGGTCGATGTCAAACGCAGCCATGTCCCGTTTGGCGCAATCTTTAAAACGTAGCATCGGTCTTCCAACTCCTCTTTTGGCGTTAGCTACGGCGCCAAGCAGGACACGCCGCGGTAGACGCGAAGGTTCCATGCGGTACACATGCCCTAGCCACCGCAATCGTCTTTGCTTAAGCAAAGCGGTAAAGCTAGGCAGCTGTGCAATTTCTAGAACTCGCTCGTTTGTGACTCTGTCCTGCCAAGTTATATGCAAGATGTTTCTTACGCAGCGCATATGAAATGTGTTGAGTCGACGTTCTTGTTTTGCGTACGAAGTCCAGGTTTCAGCTCCATACAAGAGTATGCTTAGAACGCAAGTTTGGTAAACAATTATCTTGGTTTTTGTGGTCAGGTGTTTATTATTCCATACTCTTGTACTGAGCCTGCCGAACATGGTCGCCGCTTTGCCGATACGAGTATTGATCTCAGCATCGAGGGTGAGATTGTTCGACACAGTCGACCCCAAGTAGCAAAACTTTAGCAAAACTTGTCAACTATGTTCAAGGGAACGCCACCGAGCAAAATACGTGGTGTTTCTCCACCTTGAGCTAGCACTACTGTTTTTTTGGCATTAATGGACATTGAGAACAGAGAACACGCGTGGGAAAACTTATCAACAATGTCTTGAAGCTCACTTTGAGAATTAGCAACGAAGGCTGCATCGTCAGCGAACAAAAGGCTATCGACGAATAAGTCATCGCGGTTACGCTTTGACTTAAGAAGCGAGATATTGTACAGCTTCCCGTCAGCCCTAGTGTGCAGGTGTATACCCTGTTGGTCATCGCCGAAAGCAACTTTAAAAAGCAATGAGAAGAAAATACCAAACAGGGTAGGAGCCAACACGCAGCCTTGGCGAACACCTCTACGCATTTCGAACGGCTCGGATGTATTGCCGTTAAAAACAACAGATCCTTTCATGTCCTCGTGGAAGGATTTAATGAGGCTTAGAAGTTTTGGAGGGCACCCGATGTTTAAAAGTGCAGTATAGAGTCCTTCTCTGCTCACGGTGTCGAAGGCTTTGTTAAGGTCGACGAACGCCACAAACAGAGGTGTTTTCTGCTCTCTACACTTTTCCTGCAGTTGGCGAAGTGTAAAGATCATATCTGTTGTGGAACGTTGGGCGCGGAATCCACATTGCGATTCGGGATATACACGATCAGCAAGTTTCTGGAGTCTTATTAAGACTAACCGAGCAAATAATTTACCTACTATACTTAAAAGGGATATTCCACGATAACAGTTACAGTCACCGCGGTCACCTTTGCCTTTGTATAGGGTAATGATGTTAGCATCGCGCATATCCTGTGGTATATATCCCGCTTCCCAACATTTACACAACAGATTGTGCAGGATGGGTAATATGCACTTGAGCCTGATAATTTCGGCGTGGGTACCATCGTTTCCAGGTGATTTTCCAATTTTAAGCTGCTTTACAGCCTTGTGGTACTCCCTTATGGTAGGAAGATCATCTAACTCAGTCCAGGTAGCTAGTTTTGGCATGCAATCTGCAGCTTCTGGCATTATGTTCACTGGTTCTGAGTAGAGACCAACATAATGTTCTACCCATCGTTCGAGTTGGCGTTGACGCCAACGTCAACTCAACGCCAACTCATTTATATAAGAACCATAATTATTATGAGATAAATTAATTAATAATAATGCTGCATCTTGTGAATAGGTGCGTCCACACTGCGCGAGGCAAATGCTCGTGAGGCATACGCTCGTGAGGCTCGCGAGCTAATTCGGCCTAAATTTGGACGCGTACGTTTGAGTTGCCTGCGCGCGCTCGCCTGAGCATGACCTTGGGTGAACCTTCTATTGCTCTAACAAATGTCCTGCGGATGCGAGGAAACTGTTTTGAGTTGAGGCGAATATGTCAACGTTCATTTATCAGTGAAAGAATCAGTTCATGATAAAGATTTTAATTTGTTTCAAAATTATAGGTACCTATGCCAGGCTCCAAATTGTTGGATACCTTTTTTCTGTTCGTTTAGTTCCTAGTACATATATAGAGATCAGTGTACTTTTAGGTTTAGTTCCTAGATGGGGCTGATGGCGAAAGATGGAAATGCTTAGTACGATTCCTTTGTTTCGTAGGCTCGCATAACGTGTAGTGACAGTACAGCACGGTGTGCCTTTCGCTTCTCTCGCATAGCATGTAGTGATGGTGCGGCACTGTGTGTCTCCTCGCATGTCTATTTAACGCGAAATGTGGAGCTCGTTTCGCTCGCATAACGTGTAGTGATAGTACAGCACGGTGTGCCTTTCGCTTCTCTTGCATAGCATGTAGTGATGGTGTGGCACTGTGTGTCTCCTCGCATGTCTAACGCGAAATGTGGAGCTCGCTTCGCTCGCATAACGTGTAGTGACAGTACAGCACGGTGTGCCTTTCGCTTCTCTCGCATAGCATGTAGTGATGGTGCGGCAGTGTGTGTCTCCTCGCATGTCTATTTAACGCGAAATGTGGACCTCGCTTCGCTCGCATAACGTGTAGTGATAGTACAGGACGGTGTGCCTTTTAAACGTGAAATATCTAGCTCACTTCGCTGCTCGCATAACATGTAGTGATGGTACAGCACGGTGTGTCTCTTCGCATGACTTTTTAACGCGAAATGTCGTGCTGTGACCGGGGCCCCCCCCCCCTCCCCTCACGATCTGATGCTGTATACGCCACTGGCGGTGGAAAACGCGAGTGTCCTAAAAAATAAGTATAGGATATGGACGTGACTGATGAATTGCATTCAAAAATCTGGCAACATGACTTGCGTGCGTCCTGCCCTGCCTGCCTGCCTGGCTCACATTCGTTCATTTTGCTACGAGAGGTGCCGAGTGCCGGCCGGCATCCGAGCGGCCGGCGAACTACATACTTGCCTGCCACCAACGGTCTCTCTTTGGTCTCTCTCATGTGAGTAGAAATCTTATACATTTAATTATGATATACATGTACCTACCTAGTATATAGTTAAGTACTGTTGTTAATTTTATAATTAATAGCACTAGCTTTGTTTAAGATAGCCTCACTATCCTACGCAATTTCCATTGAAAATGAATTGGCTGTTATTCCGAGTTCTATTAAAATTACCGCCCGAAATAAAATAATAAGGTCACTTCTGATCAAAATCATCGAAAAAGTTTTATGGGGATTATTTAGGTACTATCAGTGGCATGTATTTATTTAGCAATAATATTGTAACAACCTAACGGCACAAGTTTTTTAAAATTTACAGTGGTCAGTGCGACCCTCGCTTCTTTGTTCCATAATTTCGTTAAAAAGTAGGTAATCGTAGCAATAGTGCCGACAAAAATTATCGAATGTTTTAGAATTTCTTAAGTACCTAGGTAGAAAGCGGTAACTGGGTGCGGTGATTAAAGTATCTACCTACCTCCTTGTAATTTTACCTACTATTACTTCAATTATTGTCTTATATATTATGTTTGAAAAAGGAGATAATTCGGCCTGAGCCGCCAAAATTTAAGCCCTATATTTTTTAAAATAACTGTCATATATAGGGTTACATTTAATTAAGTACAAATCTCTTGAGGGTGTGATCTACGCACAAAACTAAACAACTTTTATTAAAAACTTTTCTTCGAAATAAAAAAAAATTATTTGGAACTCCCATACAAAAATGTTGAAAAAGTGTGCACTTAGTATGGAAGGCCCAATTTATTTTTCATACTTCGAAGAAAAGTTTTTAACAAAAGTTGTTCAGTTTTGTGAGTAGATCACAACCTCAAGAGATTTGTACTTAATTAAATGTAACTCTATATTACAGTCCATGGCTGGTGACGAGCCCCTCCGTATCGGTATCGGAGAGTATTGCCATGCCACACCCGCCACTAGTGCACAGAAAGGTTCGAAACCTAGTCAGGAATGATAAATTTTACGATCTTGTAAGTACCTACCCTATTTTTTAAATTACATACTTAGAAAAAGACTTGCTTTTTTTTGCTTTTGTCTAGCACAGACCAGATGCGCCGCGTGGCGTGCACGTCTACTACATTTAGACATGGTGATGTTATTCTAAGCCAGCACCATCATCATTGGCCTCATACGTCTGTGACAGACGATTTATTCAGTGTCTGAGGCAAGATTTTTCATGGCTGTATAAGCCGATACGGGAGCGGCATGACTTTCCGCACGCTCTACAAACGAAGGTGGAATTAGAGACTGGCACATGCATGTTTAGATGTCGTTTTTGCCTTTTGTTTGCTAGACCAGCGAACCAGGCATCATCGTGAGCTTTACGCCCATCAAACACACGCTTTCGCCATACATCCCTATTCTCAGCAAGCTTCTCCCAGCTTTGATGGTCGATGTCAAACGCAGCCATGTCCCGTTTGGCGCAATCTTTGAAACGTAGCATCGGTCTTCCAACTCCTCTTTTGGCGTTAGCTACGGCTCCAAGTAGGACACGCCGCGGTAGACGCGAAGGTTCCATGCGGTACACATGCCCTAGCCACCGCAATCGTCTTTGCTTAAGCAAAGCGGTAAAGCTAGGCAGCTGTGCAATTTCTAGAACTCGCTCGTTTGTGACTCTGTCCTGCCAAGTTATATGCAAGATGTTTCTTACGCAGCGCATATGAAATGTGTTGAGTCGACGTTCTTGTTTTGCGTACGAAGTCCAGGTTTCAGCTCCATACAAGAGTATGCTTAGAACGCAAGTTTGGTAAACAATTATCTTGGTTTTTGTGGTCAGGTGTTTATTATTCCATACTCTTGTACTGAGCCTGCCGAACATGGTCGCCGCTTTGCCGATACGAGTATTGATCTCAGCATCGAGGGTGAACACAATCGCATAAGTGTGAAAAGTGTGATTCACAGAGAAATTACAAAATAGCCCTAAATAAAGTCCCAGCGAGTGCAGGTACCCAAATGCTTGAGCGGAACGAGGAAAAGGCAGGCAATGGGAAAGGCGAGCAGTTCTCGCAAAAACTCGAGGTAGGTAGGTACTATACTTGCAATATCTTATTTATCATCATTGGCCTCATACGTCTGTGACAGACGATTTATTCAGTGTCTGAGGCAAGATTTTTCATGGCTGTATAAGCTATATTTATACATATTTATACTTATTTATACAGGGTGTTAATTTATAAGATTAACGGTAAGTTCAGTATCCGCTCAAATTTGAATGGATGAGAGAAAAGGGTAAAAAAATATACAGGGTGTTCACTGCTCATAAACATTGCGTGCTCTTATTATAGCCAAAGTTCTGGCAGCAGTAGCTCCCTCCATCTATTTTCATTAAGTGGATTATCAATTTTAGAGGGAAATCTGATAGTTCCAAAAATACTTGTATTATTTTGCGTAATTGTTACAGAAACACGTGACACATTTCATCGAGTTGATATGTTTCCTAGTACGGGTTTGACAGCTGTCATATATGGCCTATTCGAATGACGATCGAACGGTGTTGAATTTAGAGGATGCTTGCAATTCGTATATTAGAGAAGTCTTATTATTTATTTACTTAACGGTATACCTATTATAATATCAGCGCCACGCGCGCCGTTTCCCTAATTTGTGATATTATGTTGTTTCAAAAACTATGTGAACATGGACAATATTGATAGTTGATACTGGCAACACAGGCAGGCGCCATTTTGTTATGTATGCGAGCTCAAAAGTGCAGCAGGCGGCTAAAATCGTGGTACACTTTGTAAATAAATAATGCGTATTTCATTTGTTTTCTTGCAGTGAGTTATATTCAATATACTTTCATTTATTGAATTAATCACATACCTACATTACCTCAATAGTGACATGAGAAGATATAGGAAGCTATTGAATACAATTTAAATGCAGGCTAAGCAGGCAGGTAAGTGGATATTTTCATTTTACAATTATTTTTCTCTACATTAAAATTATTTTGTATCCTTTTGCCCATTACATAAATATAATTTAATTTGAGGGAGACTGTAAACCAGCGAGAAAAACAGACAAACCATGTTGTTATAAAATGACACGCTGTAAACGCAATACGTTCTATTCCACTCGTGGTACTTTCATTTCACAGCTGATCAGCGAGTTGTTTTAAAAATACCTGTGCTCTGTGTCCCCTTTCGGCATCGGCTTACATTTTTCGTGTTTTGTTAATGCTTGCGGCGCAATAAATAATGCGTACTTCATTTGTTTTCTTGCAGTGAGTGAGTTACATACATGCATTAATTAATTACATACATTCTCGTTGCATACATTTACCTACGTACTGCAATAGTGACATGAGAAGATACAGAAAGCTATTGAATACAATTTAAATGCAGGCCAAGCAGGCAGGTAAGCTAACATTTAAATTTAACAATTACCTATTTACCTACATTGCAAATAATTTGAATCTCAAGACCATGTCATAATATAATTAAAATTGTGGGAGACTCAAAAAAGCTGAGCTCAGCGAAAAACCATGTTGTAATAAACACATGATAGATGCTTACATTCTCTTTCACTTGTGGTACTTTTACAGCTGATCACGCTGATCAGTGAGTTCTTGGATACCTACCATTGCTCTGTCCTCGGCATCAGGTCTCATAGTTTATTTTATCTTTCATCTTTGCAGATGACAAAAAAGTAAGAGTTGGTGTGGAAGAAGAACAAATAAAGTTCCGACCTTCTCCAAATTTTAAAAACATGAAAAAATTTCTTAAAAGTAGAAGTGAGACTACTTTAGCCAATTCAGTGACTACTGCTGCTCCAATCATTGAGCAGAATGTGACCGAGAAAGTTGAGAAAAAGGAAGTGAAACCCGTTGTGCCTCCGCCACACGTGCTCGCACCCGCACCGGCCGTGGTCCAACCACCGCTACCACCGTACCCGCCTCCAGCGAGCCCTCCGCTCAATGTCACCATCAAGCAAGAGAGGAAGGATGAAGACGATGAAGCACAAACACAGTCCAGTGGAGAGGGAGAACCAACTCCACCACCAACAACAACCGAACCTCCGGCAACGGAACAAAATCATGTGAAACAACAAAAGAAAACAATATGTAAAGAATTTATCAGAGGCAACTGCAAGAGACCTGTTTGCAGATTCGCCCATGAAGTTGATTTAGATCAACTGAGAGGCATATTCACATTCTGTTGGAATTATCAAAATGATGTGTGCACATTTCCAAATTGTAGATTTGTCCATGCTTCAGTATTTGAAGAAGCAGAGTTCTATCGAACTGGCATATTACCTCCGCATGCTCGGAGCCATTTGAAAAACCAGCAAACCCCGCCGGGACCTCCCACACCACCTCCTGCTGGTATGTATTTTTATTGTTTGTGTAATTTAAAAAAGAACCTGATTCCCTTGAATGAGCTTTGTTAAATTATAATGTATATATCATGTTATTTCTTATGGAACCAATTTACTACTGACCTTCTTTATTATTTCAGAAATGCAGATGAGTTTTGCCAATCCACCCCCTCCGCCACCACATGCAATGTAAGTTATTCTATGAGTAAAGCTTTTAATAAGAAGCAAGTCATAAATGGTCCTTTTTACCATTCTTGTCTGTGATTTGTATAATTGCGATATAAAGTTTTTATTATGTATGTTCTACCTATACTCTTTTGGAAATAGGTATTATGCTTCATTCTTTTTTTCACCAATTAGCCTGCATTTTGTAGTTCGTTACAATGATGCCTGCCTGTGTTTGCCTCTACTGAAGTTTTTATCTAATTAGTGTTGCCAGCATCCTCCTAATTTGTCTGCACAACACCTTACAAATTACCATATTAATTATATTGAAACCATGCAAGTTAACTCAGTATTAATAAGCAGGTATCTTTGTACACCTGTTTTCAAAGCTGTTTACGTTCTGCTAGTTTTCGAGTGACGCTGGCAGATACTGCCGGCAGCCGGGACGTGTGCGCTGTCTTTTATTTTTATTATTTGTATGATAGGATTCGGTTGTAACAGCACAGCCCAACGGCCACTGCGACTTGTGCTATATACT
The DNA here is from genome assembly GCA_024500475.1 of Phthorimaea operculella. NCBI lineage: Eukaryota > Metazoa > Arthropoda > Insecta > Lepidoptera > Gelechiidae > Phthorimaea > Phthorimaea operculella. The sequence goes on along the minus strand of JANFCV010000047.1, from coordinate 3,583,031 downwards.
TAGCCGTTGTATATAGTCATTCTGAGTTAAGACATTGTGCGTTCAGGTACTTTTTTAGGATGTAGGACATTATGCGTCAAAAGGGTTCTATGATTAGATCTAGCTAGCTAGATCTGGTGCTAGGGGTCTGAAGAAATCGAGGGAAATTGATTATAGGCTAAGGTCCAATCCACAAATCAAACCTGACAGTTTGATTTTGTTTGATAACTATGTGTGTGTGTGGGTTAGATCTTGTTAGCATAATACATCCTAAATTATACAAGCCTGCTACATGTGGTCTCTGCAGAATAGTTTCACCTACTAACCATTATGTTGATAGGTATGTATAATTTTTGTTTGTTTTATTTTTATTACTTGTTACGTTGTTGTGTTGGGTGAGTTGAATTGAACTACATATTGATGAGTTGTTATTGCGTTGTTTCCCTGCAGCTTGGAGGCGCGTCCTGAAGTGGAGGAGTTCAGGAGCCAGCTGCCTCGCAGCATCTCTCCTCTCAAGCGCGAGTGGTCCGAGATCGATGACCGTAAGTACTACTCTAACATCTCTGGACATGTCCAAGCGATTTCATACAAACTTATTACTTGTTTCCTTTCAAATAGATAAATCGCATTTTCAATTTTTTCTGACGTGTCCTCTAAAGCTTTTTATTTAGATTTATTTTTATAAGAACATACAACTACATTACTGATCCATAAGTTAAAATAATGTGTAGCCTTATATTGCATAATGTCCATTTTGCAAAATGTCCGGTGGTGAAAATATGTCCAGTTTGCAAAATGTCCAGTTTGCAAAATGTCCAGTTTGCATAATGTCCAGTTTGCATAATGACCAGTTTGCGAAATGTCCAGTTTGCAAAATGTCCAGTCTGCAAAATGTCCAATTGCAAAATGTCCAGTTTGAAGATTATCTAACTTGAAAAATTACCAGTTTGCAAAAGTACAATTAGCGAAATTAAGGGGTGAGTTCAGACCATGAAAGCGAACAACTTTCCCCATAACACATGGGTCAGTGACCCTCATCTCATCTAGCCGATATCATCCCACTGCTGGGCAAAGGCCTCCCTCTTCTCCTTCCATCCAGTTCTTTCCTGGGCTTCCGCATGCCAGTCTTTTGAGAATTTGTCCAGCTCATCTCGCCACCTACGACGGGGTCTTCCACGGCGTCTCTTTGCGGAGTGTGGCTTCCACAAAGTAGTTGATTTTACCCATAGTTCTTCTGGCATGCGGCAGACGTGACCGGCCGAGTCCCATTTCAGTTTAGCTGCTACTCGGGCTGCATCAGCTATTTGTGTTTTAGAGCGCAGTATGGTATTCCTGACCCGATCAACCAGTTTCAGGCCTAACATACTGCGCTCCATTGCTCGCTGGCAAATCTTGAGGCTGGACCTTTGTACTTCCGTCAAAGACCAAGTCTGGGCACCGTAGGTGAGGATTGGGAGAATGCATATGTCCATGAGCTTCCGTTTGAGCGAGAGTGGCAGATCGCTTTTGAAGTGTTCTTTCATGGACCAATAGCTCCTCCAGTCGTTTTCGGTGCGTCGAGCAACTTCTTTATCTTGTCTCGCCTGGAAGGAGACCCAGTATTTCATATAAACTGTGACCCAGTATTTCATATAAACTGGACTTATTGCGAACTGGACATTTTGCAAACTAGACTTTTTGCAATTGGACATTTTGCAAACTGGTCATTATGCAAACTGGTCATTTTTTCACCACTGCACATTTTGCAAAATGGACATTATGCACCTAAAGGATACATGCCCATAAAATCATTAAATCACCTGGACAACTTGTACTTATTACCGCATATCATAGGTATGCACTATGCATGTATAGTCACTATTTTATGGTAGGTACTATTTACAATTTAATGCGCACCATCTGTATATATTTTGAAGTACGTAGGCCTAACAGTCCCTCATTATGCAAACTTTATTTGTACCTGGTCGCTATCAACTCCTACTTTAACTTATTGGCTTTGTGGTCTATTAATAGTAATATAATATTTTTGTTATTTAGGAATTTATAATAACTACTATTTATATTTGTGTAAGTTTCTTGTATCTTGTGTAAGTTTGTCGGGAGTTTTCTGCCACCAAGAGCCAGCATATCTGAAGAAATGCTTATCCCCTAAAACTCTACTTAACTGAATATCCTTGGATTGGAGTGCAAAGATTTGAATCTTGACTCTTTCAAATACGATCCTACCGACAGAGGTTAACATGATTTCACGCAGAATTTGCCTGTTCAGTTCGTTTGCTGATATGCTGGATCGTATTTTATTTTTTCCTAACTTGTCCCTACGATATCGACCTATTTAGGTCGCGATATCTACACCTAGCTGAATTTTGGGGAGCGGAAGGCTCACCCGGAAGTGTGTGTGTGTTAGTTGTTCAAACAACCAGCCCAATCGCGCCCCTGGGGCGCGGTTGGGCTTACGAGTTGTTCTGGGAAGAACGGATCGGACTATATTGGATCGTATTGCTTGGATTGTGTTGGTCACAGATTCAATTCATTCAATGCACAACCCGACCGCCGACCACGCCTGGTGTCAAGAGTTTTTAACCCGTCAAAAACGCCCTGGGGGGATTATGTAACGTAACGACCACATTTAGGGCCTTATCATACTAGCAGCTTGGGAGCGACTGCTGAGCAGAGTGGGTGCGCAGCGTATTTGTTGCAAACATGCGACGGTTTTGCTGTTTTCATCGCATACTTGTACTGAAAATGTTAGCTCCCAAACTGCTAGCATGCTAAGGCTGTTAGCTCCGCGTGCTCTTGGAATGACGGGATGTATTGTATTGTATTGTGATTTGCTGAAGCCTGGCGATTGTTGTGATGCTGGATGATTTCTTCTGCAGTGCTCACGTCGCCCAGCGAGCTTGACCCAAATGAGCAGGTGGCGAAAAAGTGCAAAAATTGCAAAATCACGGACCTCAGGTATTACTAGTATTTAAGCATTGCTCTGAATCGTAAAAAAATACGTCATACAAACGAAAAACTGCACTTCAGTCGAGTTATGTTATACATGTGCTATTATACAAAGATATTTTGAAAAAAGCTTCATGTGAAATGATGAAGTCACACGTAAATTTGTCGCAAAACTACTTATGTTAAAAGATAATCAGTAGGTATTTTCTCCACAATAAAATTAAACGTGTTTATTGCAGCAGTAGCTCCGCCTATTGTCGTAAAGTGGCGAATGGGTTTTTACGGGAAAATCCGATGATTTAAAAAATCTTTTTAGTGTTTTGCGAAACTTTTATATAAGGTCCTATTAAATTCACTGCAAATATTTTAAGGGCAGATCAAATAAAATATAAGCATGTACTAGGCAAATTTTAAAAGAAATCTACACGCTAGTTTTCGAGAAAACTGCATTTGACTAAAAAAAACAAAACGAAAAAAGTGCACCCTGTTTTTCCTAGAAACACACACTTCGATACATTTAAATTACGCGCCAAAATAAAGGTGCTGTGATTGGTTGGTTGTTAGTGTGCGTGCCGTGTAAGTGAATCCTGTCTACGTAGCGGAAGGTCAGTCGGGTCAGTCAAAGGGTGTTCACATAATTAATTAAAAAGTTTGTTTGAAAATGAAAAGAAAAATCTAGCGTGTAGATTTTTTTTTAAATGCCTTAGATGTTTTTCTTATACATATTTACGCATGCCCTTAAAATATTTGCAGTGAATTTAATAGGACCTTATATACTCACGGGACTTCCCATCAATTTTTTAACCCGACTTTTGTCTCCTTTACAGACATAACTCCATTGAACTTTTTTGCTTACGTGTAATACTTTATTACTGTATAACAAGACGAGCAGTTTGTTTTTAAACCTACGTAATTAATGACGTTACTTAGAGAACGTTGATTAGTAGTCAATCGGTTTATCTGTTATAAATAAACGCCGCAAATGTGATTTTCCTCATTTTCTACAAATCATAGCTCCCCCCCCCCCTTCCTGTTGAATTCCTAAAATGTTGAATGAATTTACAAAATATTCCATTTCATACTATGTAGGTACCTATTGATTATTGTCTGTGATCTCTGAGACCAAATTTACCTCTGCTCTGAAATATCAAAGCTGTAAAAAAATGCTGCAAACATTTTAATAAGGGATGAACCAGTCCTTGAAGCCGAACAACTCTCCCCAAGGAACGTAGCAGGTTTCCGAACGTATATGGAAAAAAACATGGACCTTACATTCAAAATGTGTTATCAAGCCGGGTTATCTCGCATAGAAGGATCAATTTGTTTCCTTGCGTTTCGAGGTATGTTCTCTGAGGAAAGTTGTCGAATTTCATAGCCTGGTTCAACTCGCAGATATTTCCTGCATGTTTTTTAAAAAAAATATTTCAATGTTGTAACGAGTTTTGTCTTGCAGCCTGAAATGCAAAAAAGAAAAGATGGAGGACTTGCTGCAGTCGTCCGAAGAGATAAAGAAGAAGATCCTCGTGCTGAACAAGCGGAGCGCCAAACTGCTCAACATCCTCACCATGATCCTCGTCAAGACCACCACGGTCAGTACACTCTCTCGTCGTGTGGGACACCCAGTCGTTCAACGACCCGAGGAACCCTGATGTCAGAGTTTTTCAACCGCCTACTGCAAGTAGCAGGCCTCTGACATGGTTGTGTGACGACCGCCATCATAGACAGCATCCGACCGACGAATTAATGTGCCCATCCGAAGCACGGAACCATCTTGCTTTTCGGACAATCAGATGGTTCAGCCTGCAATATCCTAACCAGACTGGGAACAAATTCACAAAGCGATAAATATCAACTTTGTGAGTGACCCCACCGGGAATTAAACCCGGAACCTTCTGCGTGGCAGGCAGTCATACTAACCACTGCGCCACATCGGCTGTGGTGAGTACACTACACTAGACTGGCACCTCAATACCATAACCAACCATGACAGCCACTACAGTCCACTACTGGACATAGGCCTCGCCTATCGGAGGCTGTTGCCATACTCACCACGCTTGGCAGGCGGATTGGCGAGCGCAGTGCAAGATTTTTAATTGACAGGGAACGCTGCTGCCCATTTCCTGAATGATTATTCCTCAGGTCTCTTTTTAAGATACGCACGGGTAGAATTGCGGTGATATATTTAAATTCCTTCTTTGGAGAAAATATCTTACAGAAGAAAAATACTTTTAAAAACGGTTGCCGCGGCTATTCTTCGTAATTTACGATATTATTTATTGGTTCGCTCGTTTAGTGAGGCGCGACACTTTTTTAGACCAAGAATGTAACTTTATTGTGTATGTCTGTATGTATTGATTGATGATGATTGATTGTGTCTTTTTGTTTGCAGTCGACAAACAGCGTCGCGAGCAGTTTCATCAACACAGCGGATAAGGACAAGGTGCGTACTTCCCTTGGGTCCCTTTTGTTTCACCTAACGTTGATTGTCCTAAACCTTTAGGTGCATAATGTCCATTTTGCAAAATGTCCAGTGGTGAAAAAATGTCCAGTTTGCATAATGACCAGTTTGCAAAATGTCCAATTGCAAAAAGTCCAGTTTGCAAAATGTCCAGTTCGCAATAACTCCAATTTATATGAAATACTCGGTCACTGACCAATATGTTTTGGGGAAAGTTGTTTGGTTTCATGGTCTGAACTCACCCCTAATTTCTCTAATTGTACTTTTACAAACTGGTAATTTTTCAAATGAGATCATCTTCAAACTGGACATTTTGCAAACTGGACACTATGCGAACTGGACATTTTTTCACCACTGGACATTTTGCAAAATGGACATTCTGCACCTTAAGGGTCCTAAAATCTATCGTCTTAACACGTTTGTACTTTTAATCGATTATCCTAATATTTTTATTGTTTGTCCTATATTAATTTTCCTGTTTGACCTAATGATGATGCTCCTAAACTTTAAACGTCCTATTCATCAGATGTCCTAATAAGTAGTAAGTTTGTGTTTGCAATGAGTAAAACTTATGACTTGTAATAAATGTAAAAAGTAATAAATAGAGAAGATATTGCATACGCAGAATCGACACCAGTACAGGTTTAAAAGTAAATACAAAGTTGGTAATACATAATTATTAATTGTATTATTACACTAATACACTACACTAATCAATCACTATCTGCAAATTACAGGATCATGCATAATTAAATAACTTTCGTTATTGTAATTAAAATATAAAACAGGGTGTACAAAGAAGAACTACAATTCTTTTATCCCCATGTTAGTTATGTTAAAGGGCGCGTATGCATCACGTGCACGTCATCACGCGCGTAGAGATGACGTTGTATCGTATGGGATTGTATGAGAGGCTTCACACTGCTTGCGTTGCGTAGACGTGCACGTACGCGTAATGCGTAGGGTTACGCACAGCTCACACCAGGAGACAAACGGGTTGCGTCTACGCAGAGCTGCACGCGGTGATGACGTTGTATCCTATGAGATTCCCTATTGAACTTCACACCGAACAAGTCCAACACGAACAGCTCAGTCCTGCGCGTAACTCTACCCACGTGCCTTCGGACATGACAGTTGCAGCGTTGCCAGACCTTTCTCAGTACGGACGATTTGACAGTGACTTTGACTGTGAATTTGACAGTGACTTTGACAGTTACCTTGACAGTAGATTTGACACTGATTTTGACAGTGACTTTGTGACATTGACAGTGACTTTATGTCATTGACAGTGAATTTGACAGTTACCTTGACAGTGACTTCGACAGTGACTTTGACAGTTACCTTGACAGTGACCTTGACAGTTACCTTGACAGTAAATTTGACAGCGATTTTTTTGTGTCATTGACAGTGAATTTGACAGTTACCTTGACTGACAGTGACTTTGACAGTGAATTTGACAGTGATTTGGACAGTGACTTTGACAGTAATTTTAACGGTGACCTTGACGGTGACTTTGACAGTGACTTTTACAGTAACTTTAACAGTGACTTTGTGACAGTGACTTTGTGACATTGACAGTGAATTTGACAGTGACTTTGACAGTAACTTTTACAGTGACTTTATGAATTTGACAGTGACTTTGACAGTTACCTTGACAGTGACTTTGACAGTGGTTTTGACCGTGACTTTGACAGTGACTTTGACAGTGACTTTGACAGGGGCTTTGACAGTGAATTTGACAGTGACTTTGACAAAGTTACTGTCAAATTCAGAGAATCGTGAATATCAGAAAAACGTAAAAAAACCAGAGCTGTGGGCAACTACGCAGTCTACGCAACGCAACAGACCCCTTGCGTTGCGTTCGCAGTACGCATCCGTAGGGTTACGCGCGTAACCCAGTGTGAAGGGATCTACGGCCGCGATCACGCCGTAACTACGCCGTAGTGACGTGCACGTGATGCATACGCGCCCGGTGTGTAGCGCCCTTAAACAGAGACTTTTACAAACAGGAAAAAATACCTACAGTATTAAAAAAAAACATTCATAAATATGCAGGTTGTTTGATTCCGAAGCTGATCTTAGCGCAGTGGAAGCAAATTAAGTTATCTTAAAATCTTAAACTAAATGGTCGATCAGCCTCGGAACAACATTTGACTACGATTCGTAGTGCTCTTTACTATAGCTAAATAAAATAAATTTAATGAGAAAATTTTCTGTTCCGGAAAATAAAATTTCCTGTTGAGAAATTTTTGTTTCCGATGTCTGTGAGGGCCCTTAATTTCCTACAAGATGACTAATATTTTACCGCACTATCGCAGCTCATATCTAAAGTATTTGTACCAAGTTCCGGTTGTACTAAAGGTCATCAAGGTGGTGACCTCCACGTAATGTTGCTAAATCACTACCAAAAAAAGTACTTATACAACTACCAGCGAATTGCTCACCGTGCGAATTATGACGCCGTTTCTTTGTGAGTCTAGGTATGACAGGAAACAGGTATCAGGATATTTGAGGAACACAGGAAGAGAGAGTAACCTAAACTCACGGCACTGGACATCCGCTCGATCTCGAAATCCTTTACTCCAATATTCACTATAGTTCACAGTTCGACATCAAATATAGATATCATTTAATGTTTAAATTTAATGTTTTTAACACACAAATAACAAAAGATTTCTCCACTATTCACTATGATTTGCGACAGCAAAAGCGTTTGCTGTACAAGACGCGTAAACCAAAGAATTTCTCCCCGCATGAGAAATCCACCGAACAATTGGTAATTGTATAGGCTTAACTTCCACACTGGACAGGGAACTCTTCCCTGATGGAAAAAGCACACACGAAATAATAAAGACACCAAACTAACTACATTAAAATATGTGCCTAACACCGGTCGCGCGAGTGACAAAAAGTGAGGTTATATTGCCGGCGGCCGCGTGATTCTCGAACGAACTAACGAACAAAGGAAAAATGGCGTCGGCCGGGCGTCAACGTCACAGGCCACGGTCTGTCAGACGAAATGGCGCGAAACAACAAAACGCGCGTATGGTACGAAACTAAACACAGGTCATGTTACAAATTTTGAATGTTCAATGTTTTTGAGTAACTAGGTATTTTTTGTAAGGGCGTTTGTGTATATGCCTAGGTCATGTGGTATAAAGAATTGCAGTACCTACACCGAACTACTACTTGTAGTGCCTAGATATTAAATTAACAAAAATATCTACATTGTAAATTCCGAATACTCTTAACTAAATATTAATATTAAATTTATTTTATTTTATTAAATATACTCATAATAATAAATAATAGTAACCCGATGTACAGTCACATTATGAATAAACCACACAGGGGTAGCCGAAACGACTGAAAATATTATTATTTCCATTAAAATTATTATAATTCTTAAAATTGATTCTAGTACAAAATGACTCGCTCCTCATGATTCTATTTTCATAACAGATTTATTTTTATTGGAGATTATAATATTTCTATTCGTTTGGAGTAGCGCTGTGTAGCTTATTCCTTTGCTGTGTGTACCCTCACGACCTATTGCACACGACCAATAATACTACTACTACCACAGTAGCATGACTTACTTTTGGTTAAAAGCGCATTCAAGATTTTCTAGCTAAATTCCGGAAATTGTCACTCCGAGCTGTCTGTAGGATTTTCAATTTAAAGACAGTAATAGGACTCGAAAAATTTGGGCGAAAACCATGGGCGAAAAATGTTAAGACATTGAATATAAGGAGCATCGAAATTAGGATGTTAGAGCATTAGGACAATCGATAGTTAGTACTAAAGTTATTAGCACAATCAAGTTTAAGTCAAACAATAGAGAACCACTTTCCTTTTACCCTCTTTTACGAATTAAAACAACAGCCACAGGAGTCCACTGCTGGACATGACCCTCCTCCATATTAGGGGACCGAGTGCAGTGTAAAGGTGCATTTCACAGGGATCGCTGCTGCCGGTTTCCTGAATTTATCCCATTAACTTACCTACGGCCAGAAATGTACGTGCTGATGTTCTGAAGAGGAAGAAGTAGATGAGCTACACTTGTCGTAATCATTAACACGAAAGTTTGCTGTATAGAAAATAACCCGGTAAACAGAAAGTCACAAAATAATACCTATCCTGCAAATATTTAAGGTGTAAACCAGCCATTTAAGGGATATAGCAGTCCACGAAAAAAACATGCAAATATTTAAGGGGTGAAGCAGTTATTCATATTTCGCCCAATTGCGCTTGGGGAAAGTTGTTGAGCTTCATGTGCTGGGGTCACCCTATGTAATGTTTTCAGGCAATTTATGTTTAACTTGTGTTTGACAGTTGATGGTCGAGCAGCTGAGCAGCTTCGTCGGCTCCAACCGGCTCTCTTCACTCATCAACGACGACGCCCTCAAGGTACACACACACACACACACACACACACACACACACACACACACACACACACACACACACACACACACACACACACACACACACACACACACACACACACACACACACGCACACACACACACGCACGCACACGCACACACACGCACACACAAAGTGATCAACGTAACTTTGAAATTACCACAGTCGTGTTTTTGTAATGCTTGTTTGCACCATGTACAGCTTATTCTTTGATGTGTTTCAGAATGTGATGAGTGTGAGTGGGAACAACAATCTCCAGAGTCTGATGGCGAAGCTGCTGTGCGCCAACGACCAGCCCATCGGCAAAGACTCCTCGAGGGAGGCGTAGCACACGCCGTAGCCAACGTCGTAGCACGTGCCGTAGCTATCATCGTAACACAAGTGACTGCCTTTTCTTTGCCTAGTTTCATCTTGCAACGTGACAAGCCAAACGGAAAATACCTTCGTACCGCGGGTGTATATACGGTTACATTTAATTAAGTACAAATCTCTTGAGGGTGTAATCTACTCACAAAACTGAACAACTTTTGTTAGAAACTTTTCTTCGAAATATGAAAAAAGAATTTGGTCCTCCCATACTAAGTGACACACTTTTTCAGCATTTTTGTATGGGAGGTCCAAAATTTATTTTCATATTTCGTAGAAAAGTTTCAAACAAAAGTTGTTCAGTTTTGTGAGTAGATCACCTCCTCAAGAGATTTGTACTTATTTAAATGTAACCCTATATAAACAATGTGTCAAATTAAATGTATTTGCTCCGAAACACGGTGTATCTAGGGTGATATTTTACGATTTTAGTGACCGATATCGAAACCCAATGATGGGCTAGTGATTAGGAACAACTTTCCCCAAGGATCATAGCTCACATCATATGACGAATAAATATTGGACCTGTCCTTGACCTCCCATACAAATTGGTCAGCGGTGCATGCTGTATCGCTATCCTATCTATCTCTGTCTGAAGATAAAGTCAGCAAACAGCGTCGAGCCGCTTCATAAACACGGGGGATAAAGTCATGTTGATGTTCGAGCAGGTGAGCAGCATCGCCGGCTCCAACCGGCTGCCCTCACGCGTCAACGATCTTAGGGTACGCACCGACGTGGTCTCACCATATCTATAAAGCTTGATAAGCGGTATTGTACGCTTTGCAATGACGCAATGCTCAACTCCCGTCTTCTCTCCTGCTGCCTTGTTCCGATAGACTGTCCATGCTCTCACACCAGCTCATCAGAGGCAACTGCAAGAGACCTGTACGCAGATTTGCCCATTATAGATGAACTGTGAGGCATATTCACCATTCTGTTGAAATTATCAGAAAGACGTGCGCACTTTTCTAAGTTGTAGATACGTCCAAGTTCGTGCTTTAGTTTTCGAAGAAGCATAAGAGCATAAAACTGCTGAACATCCTCACGATGATATTGTGAATGTGCCAAAATTGCAAACTTATCGATCTCAGTTTGAAGTGTAAGAAAGAGAAAATGGAAGACATGCTGCAATCGTCACAGGAAAACAGAAAGAAGATCCTCGTTCTCAAATACAAGAGCATAAAACTGCTGAACATCCTCAACATGACATTAACTGGCAAATGTCAAAAAAGTAAAAAGAGTTGGTGTGGAAGAAGAACAAATCAAGTTCCGACCTTCTCCAAATTTCTAAAACATGAAGAAAGTCCTAAAAAGTAGAACTGAGACAACTTTAGCTTTAGCCAATTCTGTGACTATTTCGGCTCTAACATACAGACTAGAGAAAAAAACTTTAAGCGTGTAGTGCCACATCCACCATCGAACAAGAGAGGATCGAGACAAAGACGATGAAGCCCAAAACCAGTCGAGTGGAGAAGGGAACACCTCCACCACCAACAACAACCGATTCTCAAACAACAGATTGAAATCATATAAAACAACCGGAGAAATCAATTTGTAAAAAAATTATCAGACGCAATGCAAGAGATGAGAAGAGATGCAAGAGACCTGTTTGCAGATTTGTTCATGAAGTTGATTTAGATCAACTGTAAGGCATATTCACTATTCTGTAGGAGAAATCACAATCTGCACTTTTCTAAAGTGTAGATTTGTCCAAGTCCATGCTTCGGTTTTCGAAGCCGAAAGTTACCGGACAGGCAAAAGACCCCCCTGACTAAGACCAAAACTTAATAAAAATAAGTTACCTGCCGTAGTTAATTTTTTGTATGAATTATTTGTCCTGTGTGTCCTTGACCTTAATTGCTTGGGGAAAGTTGTTGAAGCGAAAATCGGTCGTTCGGAAGCCATTTGTTAATTGTGAAATAACGAGTCGTTGGACGACTTGGTGTCCGACTCGAAAAGAAGATAAAGATTGTTTAGTATAAGTTCTTTGATTCGGTTGCCGCAAGGGAGGCAAAGTCGCATTATTATTATTACATACAACCGACATGAAATTGTGAGTTTATCCTGGAATCCTTTTGTGATTATGATGTTTCGTAATAAGCACATACCTGAGGACGATTTTATCTCACTGAACGCAAATTACCGTGTGGTGCCGGCTTAGAATAGCATCATCCCATTTCTACCCGTGGGTGTCGTAAAAGGCGATTAAGGGATTGATCCAAGGAATGGGCAGCAGCGTTCCCTGTGAATATGTTCAACACCTTGCACTGCGCTCGCCAATCCGCCTGCCAAGCGTGGTGAGTATAGCAATACCCCCCAATTGGGGGAGGCCCATGTCGAGCAGTGGACTGTTGTGGCCGTTATAGTAGTAGTAGAACGCAAATTCAATACACAAGCCGCGTATTCACTTGGAAACACTTTCGTTGAGCTCGTTGCGCAACAGCTCGTCTCCAAATGGCGGTGATTTTTGTTTCACATAATAATTAATTAATTTATCAAAAACCGTTTTGCCCCGTGACTCTTTATTCTGAAACACTTGTTGAGAGAACTTGTTGCGTGACACATGTTTCCCAATGTACCTACACGCGCCTTTATGTGACTTGCGCGTACCTTGTGAACCTATAGTATCGGCGTTGCAGGATGATTGTAGGTGAACAACAAATGCAATGAAAGGGCCGTCCCAATATATTTAAGGTTATTTTAAATTACAATTAGAATATTGGTGGTAGATACCTTCAAATTGTTTGAATATGTAATACGCTAGAGTAGCTCCCTGCAGTTCTGCGTATATTTGGGTGCTCTGTTATAGGTTTGTCTCTCAATGATACTATTCTTAATACGGGTCGTTAGCAGTTGTCCCATTCGCAACTTGTCCCACGTAAGAAACTTGTCCCATGCGCAATTCGCCATGTTTGCAACACGTCCCATTCGCTACTTGTTCCACTAACATCATTATATATAATAAAACTAAGTTGATAAAATGTATGTGCCGATAAAACTTAAAAAGGATTCCCGATACGATAAAGGGACTTATACTGTGCAATAGCCGTTTATCTCCCCTCGAACAAGAAAGTTCCCGTTTTAACTTAAAGGGCGTATTTTTAAAGATATAAGGGCTTTAACGATCCCTAAAGCAGTGGCGCCATCTGTTGTCGAGTAGTCGAAATCCACTTCCAGTTCGTGATCTTTGATGCAATCTGTTTCGAAATTTTAGATTTTAGATGCAATGTATTTAAAACATTTTTGTTAGACCAATCAGATAAATACCGCGAGTGAAACTGCGGGCGGAAAGCTAGTAGAACATAAAACAACCCATATTCAGATCAAATCTTTACTTTTATTTCAATCAGTTCAGCTGTTTAGGCATAACATATCACAAACAGATAGTCAAATGATGTGACTTCTGAATAAAATTCATTTTTATTTCAATAGTACTCAAAATAAAACTATATGGATTAATCAACAGTAAATACTTTATTAATCATTAACCTATTGCCATTTGGAACATCTGTTTTCATTATCACAGTGTTTATTATATCGAATTCCCTCGTAACAAACTGCGTTTACCTCTTTGAGTAACAATAAATTCAAAATCCTGATTTTATTAAATACGAATATTGATACAAGATAAAACTTAAAGAAACTATACCGGGAGTAACGGAAAGGGTATAACAAGCCGAAAAGAGGTCAAGGTACTGATGAAACTGAACAACTTTCCCCATGGAACATGGGTCGAAATATGAAAAAAAATGGACCTCCCATAGTAAATCAATTAGCAGATCGGCGATTTTGTATGGGAGGCCCAATTTTTTTCTTTCATATTTCGACCCATGTTCCATGGGGAAAGTTGTTCAGTTTCTTTAGTACCTTGACCTCCTTTCGGCTTGTTATACCCTTTCTGTTACTCCCTGTATAGCAAAATAATGTCGTCCGTCACAAATCCTGATCCATTATTACAACGTATCAAAAGAGAACAATAATAAGATATGCACGGTAACAAATTACACGTAGCGATATCTTATGCCTGAACAGCTGAACTGATTTGATCAAAGTAAAGAGTTGAACTGATTGTCGGACTTTAGGTTATGTTCTATGTTAGTGGGACAAGTAGCGAATGGGTTAATTTGCGAATAGGACGAGTTGCGAATGAGATAAGTTTCTTACGTGGGACGAGTTAAAACGGGACGACCTGCTAACGACCCCTTAATGTTATATACAACATTATCTCCCCAAAATATATATGGTAACGTGTAAAAAATTACTGCAAATATTTTAGGGGGTGAACCTGAACAACTTTCCCCGAGAAACATAGGTCTAAATATGAAATATGTTTCCACCTATGTTCCTTAGGGAAAGTTGTATGCGCTGATTCACCCATTATAATGTATGCATTTTTTTTACACCTGTATTAGAATTAGAATAAGATTAAGCAGTAAATTGTAATATACTAGTGGCCGCCCATGGCCGCCGCATAATTTTACTTTCATATTTTTTCCGCTGGGAAAATCATTTAAGAGCTAAATCTTTTTTGTGTTGTGTAGTCTAATGCCTGCTATGTGAATTGACTCTTTAATATTTGACAAGAAGTTTACTTCACCTACCTATTATTAGGGGGGGTGTAATGTACATAATACTTTGCAGGTGTGATCAAACTATACAACTTAAAACTTTCCCTATGACGCCAAATGGTTAAAGTTCATATTACACAAGCTGTTTGCGTCCGCGACGAATTCGCTGTGCACCCGTCGGGCGACCGCGGTGAATTCTTTCCGCTCGGCATCCCCTTGTGTGATATGAATATGGGCCTAATAACATGGATAAACCACATCGTCCACATCCCAAACAAATTTCACAATCATCTGACTTTGGATGGGACTGTTTTGGTTGTTCCCCAACCTAATGTTCCCTGGAGGAAGTTGTTCAGTTGGGGGTCTGATCACGCCTGCCAAGTTGTCTGCACCGTCTCTCCACCACCACCTGTGTTGTTTTCTGTTGATGCTTGCGAATTTCACTATTATCAGTACGTTACGCACATTTTCCTTAATATTTTACTCTTTTTCTCTCAAGCAAGCGAATATATTTTTAAACTTATACTTGTCACAACAGTAAATGTTAATGCCATACCAAACTCGGTAGAACTTTTTTACATTTATATCAGGTGTAAAAAAATCAACTGCAAATATTTTAAGGGGTGAATCAGCCCATGAAACTGAACAACTTTCCCCAAGGAACATAGGTCAAAATATGAAAAAAATATTGGGCCTCCCATACAAAATGTACCAGCCTGACGAGTTAATTTGTATGGGAGGCCCAATTTTATTTTTCATATTTCGACCTATGTTCCTTGGGGAAAGTTGTTCAGTTTTATAGGCTGATTCACCCCTTAAAATATTTGCAGTTGATTTTTTTACATCCTGTATATTTTTTACTAGTTGATAGCTATTTATTCTACTCACCTAAGTTAAGTACTCGAGTATACATGTTGTATAAGAAATATTGACTATATCACTATAGGTATACCTAGGGAGTTGGTCAAGATCAACTTGCTTTCTCTTTATCATACAACGTTAATTAAAATAATTAAAAATATCCTAACTTTAGGAAAGTGCCTTGTTTCAAGGATAATAGATTACACTTAATACAGCAATATTACAAAGAGAAAAGGTTAATTATCTTTTTTACGCATACTATGTAGAACAAGAATAATTTAGAATTCAATAATTACTTTCTTGTGCTAGTGTCTTGTTTATGCTAGTGGTGAATTGAATACGATTCATTGCTTATTGTGTAGTTGTAGCTTGTATTTTCAAATGATATGTAAGAATTTTAGAATTAGTGACTATTTTTAAATATTGTAAATTTTTAATTACCTAATGACATCATTTTCTATGCTGTATAAGTTTTGTACTCATTGGATTGTTTCGTGACATCTGTGTACATAATGGAATACTGTGGCTTTGGTTAAAACAATCCCACTAAAAATAAAGCAAATAGTCAAAAATATGTACCTGAAAAAGTTTCCAGGATCTTCTTCCTTTTGTACCTACATTTGATTTCATTTGAATATTTAATTTTGAATTAATTTAATAAAGAACATTATTACAGAAAAAAATGACATTTTTATTTCGAAAGCTGTCTACTCATACATTACCACTCTCTGCAGTCGCGGTTGTAAAATGTGGTGTAATAATAAGTCCTACCCTCCTGGCCTAATTAAATGTATTAGCACTGTTGCTATGATATTATTAATTAATCTATTATTTATAAAGATCAGGGTAAATATTTTATTAGATAACACCACATTTTATGACTCCGACTGCAGCGAGTCATCTCACAGACTACGGGTAAAATTAAAGAGGAAATATTTGTTCTGTCTGAGCGACCATTGCGCTATTTTATCAATCTACAGGATAAATACACTGTGAGCGTCAAGATGGAGGGACCAAGTCTCGGATTCCCAATCTATTCATATCACTTTTTAGTACCAAAATTCTACTATTTGCTACCTTTGTTCAAATTTTAGCTACCTCAATAGTTTTGTTAAAAAATAAAAAAATATTTGGTACCTCAATAGTTTTGTTAAAAAATAAAAAAGTTTGCAAAAACCCTGTGGATAAATAATCTACCTATGCAGAGTTTTAGTACCTAATTTCTACCTTAACAATATCGCCTTTGTTTGTGCCTCACGTGAAAAGTTTAAAAAATATCGACTATAAATGTTGGTCCCTCCATTTTGACGATTCAAACATTTTGCATTACGCCGTAATGAATACGTTTTTAAAGATTTTTCAAAAACCATAATTTAGTACCTATTTTCTACCTACAGATAATACTACAGTCCGTATTTTAAAGTTTGATTTTACATAATAAAATTGATTTTTAAAATTTGTATGAAGGCCTAACATAAGAGCCCTTTCACACGGGCGAGTTTTGCCGGTGATTTATATGTGGCGCTGGTGCAGTGTCGAGCAATTAGAAGAATCACCAGGTCAAAATAAGTATCACATCACATTTAAATTTTTTGTGTTTTCTAATCACTACAGTTTATATTTAATCGAAATCAGTCCAGTTTCCATATTTAGGAAATTTGGCAGTCATTTGAACAGCTGTATCTTTAAAATTATTCAGTTTATTGAGACACTACCATTCTCATTTTACCGTAAAACAGGTCCTCGGTGGTGAAAAATAGCAATATCTGAAAAATTGTCAAAAGTTTTATGGTTTCACATGAAAATTACAATGTTCCGGAGGGATTTCGAATTGGATAAATTATGTTTTGGGTCAATCTTCAAAGCATGATTATTTTCAATTTCCGAAAGAAAATGCACACATTCATTACTCGCAGAGCTAAAATTTCTACCTTATTTGGAGAGCCTGAACCTATTTAGTTTCATTCATTAAATTCATTACCATGACCTGTTCTCCGATCAGATCCGACAGAAAAAAAAGTATATTTCCAAAATGTGCGCGGAGAACATCACTTGCTACAGGGTACCTAAATTCTAAATCATTAAGCTTTCAAATCTATATTTTTATTCATAATTTGGAATACGAAGGCATATTGTTTTTGTCATCTTAACTTTTGTCACGATAAAAACTTCATTACCATGTGCAGATATTATAGTGTTTGAGGTAGTCGTAATTTTCTTTGATCTCGCTGCAAAACTCCGTCATTTTTCTCTCCGCGAGTCAATCGATCGGCGGACGTTGTGTACTGTGTGGATGTGTCTACGTTTTCGCGACAAAATCAGATCGAAGTGCGTAATTTAATGCTTCAACCAGTTTATTTTTCATTACACGGCCTGAATTATTGAGTTAAGTTTATGTTATATCTTTAATTGTTTGCTTTATAACCATTACTCTCAAGTAGTGTTTTTTTTTTTTTTTTTTTTTTATTATTTCTTTCACATTTTGTTTCTCTTAATGTTGAACGAGTTCTTAATATATAAATTTCTTAAAACTAAAGCTCAGCGATTTGATACTGGCTTTGTTTAGGTAACCATAAAAGCTTTTATGAGAAAAGGCGGGAAAGATGCGAGTTTTTCTCAAATATATTTGATTTCTTCATTACCAGGCCCTTCATTACCGTCTTTACCGTAACCTTTTTGAGGCTACGGTAATGACGTTGCCGCGACGGAGATGAAAAACTCTTTTTTACGTTTTTCTTTTTTTAGAATTGATAAATAAGTATCAGCAGTTAATGCTAAAATACTTTTCTGTAAGTAAATGTGCATGTAAAATATTTATTTCCCAGTAATTAGAATAATTAAATGTAGTGTTTTTGTTGACTTCCAGTGGTTGGTAATCCGATTGTATAGAGGGCCCTGGAGAGCGTCTTCCATTCCTCCATATTGAAGTCCCAGGAGGCTCCAACTGCGTTCAGCTCACTTTGTGTTGTACGCATTTAGGTTTCAACAGGTCTGCCACGTCGACGTTGCCCGCTTGGCTGCCACATGAAGACAATCTTGGCTAGGTTGTCGTCGCTTTGCGTAGAGTGTGCCCAATCCAACTCCATTAGAGCGACCACTGTTGGTAATGGTGCTGCCCTGAAATTGCTGGTATTGAAAATTGAAAGTAAAAAACATCACTGTTTGATTTTTGCGATTATTTTTATCGGGTCTGCTGAACCACTCTCTGAACCACTTTGCAGGTGCTGTGGATGCAGAAAGCTTTGATGATGTTGACCTGTCTTTCGTGGTAAACCCCTCCTTCTTAGCGTTGCCAGCATCGCACTCCTTTTTACGGTGTCAAACCTCTTTTTACACCTCAAACTGCAGTTCTACGCATTACTCTATCAGTATCCGGAGCATGTTTTTTGGTCAGCACATGAGCGCCCAAGGCGAAAACCAGCTTGCTCTTCGCGTAAGGTTCGTTTTATGTGAGGTGACATCCTGCCCAGCAGGTTCTTAGCTAGAACCTTTGCAGCAGAAGAAAGTATTGTTATGCATCACCAGTTTCGTTCTTCGGAACTTTAATCAACAGCCCTTGTTTCCATTTTGTGGGTGTTTGATCTTCATATTCCCAGATTCGTGCTATGAAAGAGTTCAGTGCAATATTTCAGATGATCGCACTGCGTATTCCATAAGTAGCTCTACGAGTACCTTTAATGTTGTCAAAACTAGAAGATTTTACCGGATTAAATTTGGCAATAGTTTTAACAACTTAGTGTATAGTTGAGGCGGTCATAGGTCATAGGTCTATCAAGCAAATCGTCAGGATTCATTCTAAAACTGCTGCCCGCTTCACTAACAGCAAGTATGAGTAAACCGCACTGAAATGTTCGTGCCATCTGTCTAGCTGTTCTTCAGTTGTACAAAAGAGTTGTCCATCCTCGGCTTTAAGAGGTTTCATAGACAGAGTTTCATGCCCCCCACTAAACCGAGATGTGGTGTCATACAGAGTTATTGATTTATGTTTTTTATTTCATTACCATACCCTAAATAAATCATTACCCGGTAACAGTTTCATTACCGTAACTAAGCTTTATTTATTTGTGTCAGTATCTCCTTAAATCTTAGTTCTATCAGCGTGCCTTGCACACATATGATACATTAAGTTATAGTCTCTCGTTACCTATGCGAAAATTTTATTTTAAACGTATTTTTTTACCCTATCAAAAAATTGCGCAAATATTGCGCCTTTTGAAGATTGACCCTTTTACATTACCACCTCATCATTACATACAACATATAAAAAAACCGGCCAAGAGCGTGTCAAACACGCCCACAAACAGGGTTTCGTAGTCAAAGTTTAAATATCAGGTTTTTCAGCATTACAAACTTAATTTTGTTGCTGGTTTGTTAGCAGCAGTATGATGACCAACCGCAAATAGAAAAACTCATTTTTTTCTGAAACCTTTAAGGGTACAATATCCGTTATAGTTTTCATTGTAATTTCAGATTGTAAGCTATATTCCATATTTATTTTAAATTTTTAGCGTTAATACTTTAGAAGTTACAGCTGGAACAAATTATGGGTCAAAAACGCCCTTTTTAAAAGCAAATATCTCGTGACAGAAACATTTTAGTGACTTTAGTTCAAAGAAACCTCACCTTAGTTTTAAAAGACCTATTCAACGATACCCTACTCAATATTACAGAAGAAAAAAAAATTTTTTGCGCCTCTTTTACTTGTATGGGAGGGGGTCCAAAAAACATTTAAAATATTTTCTTCTTATTATTTTTATATTTGGGTCAACACGATCTATCTTCTCACCAAATTTCATCTCGATTGCTCTAAAACTGACGAAGATATGAGGGCGCGGCATACAGACAGACAGACAGACAGACAGACAGACAGACAGACAGACAGACAGACAGACAGACAGACAGACAGACAGACAGACAGACAGACAGACAGACAGACAGACAGACAGACATGACGAAACTATAAGGGTTTCTAGTAGACTACGAAACCCTAAAAATCAGAACTACCCGATCTGATGCGAGTGAAAACAGTGGCGGATCCAGGGGGGGGGAACGAGAAGTGGAGAGGTACGTTATGCACCTCCCCCTGAGGCATCAGACGCCCTGAAGGATGGGGTGGCGTCAGACAGCCTGAATAGCAGGATTGCCTCGGTTGGCCTGAAGACAGACACCATAAGAGCAGGAGTGGACGCTGGGGAGGACAGGAGGTAGCGTCAGACGCCCTGGGTATCTTCGGACGCCCAGTAAATCCAACGCCCGCCATCTTTTATCCATCAGAGTGCCCGACGCTACCCACGCCCGCCAAGGCGTCCGACACTACCTCCCACCCTCCAGAACGTCCAAAGCTATCTCCTGCCTCTCAGGGTGTATGCCGCTACCTCCAACCCTCCAGGGATGCCCTTTACGACAAGGGGTAGCGTCGGATACCCAGGAAAACCAACGCCCGCCACTTTTTATCCACCAGAGTGTCCGACGCCACCCACGTCCTCCAGGGCGTCCGACGCTACTTTGTAACACAAGGTAGGTCCAACGCTACCCTTTCCCGACTACGGAATCCCTGGAGGGTTGGAGGTAGCGTCAGTCACCCTGAAAGGCAGGAGGTAGCGTTGCACATGCTGTAGGGTGGGTGGGAGGTAGCGTCGGTTGCCCTAGAGGGCGTGGGTAGCGTTGGATACTCTAGAGGATGAAAAATGACAGTGGTTGGATTTTCTGGGACGCTACCCCCTGTCCTCCAGGGCGTCCGACGCTACCTCCGATCCTCCAGAGCGACCGAGGCAATCCTGCTGTTCAGGCTGTATGATGTTACCCCCTGGTCTGCAGGGTGTCCAACTCTACCCTTAACAGATGTGCATAACATACCTCTTCACTCCTCGCTCCCCCTAAATGCAAAAAAAACCCTTAATACTAACCAAATCTAGGATTTCGGCCAAAAACCTGGATCAGCTAGCTTAGGACGATGGCCGAAGGAAGTCCACGATTTTGCCATACGCCGGTTTTTGGCCAAAAACCTAATTCTGGCATTATACTGCGACACATACAAACATACAGGCTCTCGAGAAACATAACTCTCCTTTTGAGGCAGTCGGGTCAAAAATTATCTATAGTACCTATAAAATTGTCTATGTGACCCCCCCCCTGAGCCAAGGCTGGATCCGCCGGTGAGTGAAAATCCCTTAAATGGTAGGTACGATTTCAATGAATCAATAGCCCGTGTGGTTCTTCCTGGCAGGGCCAATGTGGAAATCCATGATTTTAAGTAGGTATGTGGAATAATTGTCGATAATTTGTCGAAATAAGTAGCTCATAGGCTGGTTTTACAGCAACGCTGCCCGGCGGCGCTGCTCGGCTGCGCGCAGCCGCGCGTCCGCACCGTGTCGCTCTATAATGATACTGGAAAAGGTACTCTGTGGATACATAGGTACCTGTACTTACTACACCTGCATAGAAAGTTAATAATAGCTTTAAACTTGATAGCGGGGAACGAAATGGCATCTTCTGATGTGATTGCAATAATTAATGCAGGATCCTTGAGCCTTGTTAAAGAGGTTTGAGCTATTCAGTTGTAAAGTATCCCTCACTCAGTTTAGGATTCCCTGTTAGTAGCCACTGTTTGAGCTTAAGGTTTGATGAGAGCTCCATGCCTTGTGGCTCAATCTTTTCAGTGGCAGGAGCAGATGCACCCGAAAGGTAGATGTGAAGAAACGACACACTCGTCTTTTGGTGGCATTGTATAAGATCAGATTGTCGCCGCCTCATTGGGAGTTATATCTTTACCAAAAAACAATGCTTCTCTTGTACAAAAACAAACACACAATTGCTATATCTAGATGTTAGAGCTCTTTTCTACCCGTATTCCAGAATGTATCTCAGTCACTGACGATCAGTCTAATTGGGAGAGCAATAGATAGCCCTATAACCTCCTGAGTCCTGAGCTTTTCAAAACAATGTAGTCATTAAGACCTAGAGTACTTTATACAGAACAAATTAAGACTGAATTATGTTTGAGTATTAATTACACTTATTTTTCAAATTAGTAACACATTATTATTTAATAGTTTTGATTATTCATTTTGTGTAGAAACATAATCAAAGGTAAAATGTTATGTTTTTGTTTAAGTTTTCCTATGTTTACAAAATTACAGACTAGCATGATATAAAGTTGCAAAAGCGTCAGGACTTAACACAGTAGGTACAGGAATTTGTTCTTTATATAGGACGCAGGCACAAAGTAAGTATTGGCTGGCTCAATCCAGAGAGTCGGCTTCGAGCAAACGCTAAACTCACTCAGACATCCACACGCGTCGTTTACGCGCTCTGTGGAACCGTGTCGAACCGGAACTGGTTGAGTGTGAGCGGCGCGTTCGGTTCGGGCGGACGGAATGGCGAGTAAAGAAAAATATTTTTGTGGGTGTGTAACAAACACCACAAGAAATTGTGCATTGTCATTTTTCAGTTTCCCACGCAATAATGAAAATTAAGTACTTAGAACTCTTTTAGTTAATAAATAAATAGATACCTACTTCAAAACACTAGAAATGGAGGGATTTCTTTTTTCGTTCGTAATATCTGCTTTAGCGTTTTAGGTACGTACGTAGAAGTAGGTAGATTGCGCTTTAGTTTGATTTGGTAGGTTAAATGGGTTTAGGTAGGTACCTACCCACAGTAAATACTTAGATACCTACCTAGTCAGCATTTGAGGTGAAAGCGACAAAAGGGAAGCGATGAGACTAAAGGGAAGCGATGATAACTTCATTTAAAAAATCAGAAAGTAAATGTTGCAACCCTAAAGAGTAGGCATAAGTGATCGAAAGAAGGGGCGAGCTGGCCTTCTGTAAATTCTCTATTTTGTGACGCAGGGACTCAGGAGGTTAAACCCTCTAAACCTAAACAAATACTTAATTTACCTACCTTAATTAATAAAAATAAAAATAAATAAATAAATCGTTTATTCACAAAACAGTTCCCTTAACAAAATTAGATTCCGCCAAACTGTATTAACAGTTTGTTGGCAGAGAATAGCTCCCCTTAATAAAACTGTATTTGGGTAATTCTTAAATTTGCGGTCCGAAAAACAAAAAATGGGTAAACCAGTTATTTTACTTAAAAAAATGTTACATGGGGTTTGTACCTACATACTTTACTTGTCACAAAAATAATATTTGCCGAGCTTAAGACCTATTTGTAGTCTAGATAATAGAGTTTAAAAAAATCTGTGTCCATGGAAGTGACATTACATCCACGGAAGCATAGACACGGAAGTGATATTACATAGTTTGAAAGCAACATCATGGACTTTTTTCAAAAAAACAAAGTCACAACATCTCTGCCCACGTCTTCGGGGTTGTCCCTTTGGCTGTGACGGCGCTAAATAGCCTTTTCAGGTTTTCAAGGACAGGTTTTTTATCAGTCTGTAAGCTGCTCTGAGACTATTCCTCGTCCACGGGAGCTATTCTATTTTCGAACTGCCTGAGAGCCACCCCAATTTCATCAATTTACGGAAGATACTCCGTAATGTGGCGGGAAAGAAGAGCTCAAGGGTCTGTCACGTCAGATGAAGGTTTTGACATATGCAAGCCATATAGTTTTCCGTACAAATCTCGATTTTAGCTTAAAGAGAATCTTGTAAATTCCTACTGAGAAATAAATTATTGAATGAATGAATAGCAAGAATCTCTGGGACCTGGGACTGATTTGTCGGTTTATCCATTCGAGATAGTAAGTTTCGCTAGATGACTTCTTTTCAGTATCTTTCTTGCTTAAGAACTTTAACCCCTCTCTCAATCCTGTTCTGTATGAGTCGAGCATTCCATCTTTAGAGATCACGTTTCACCAAAGCTAACTAATTAACTCCGCTAACTCAGCGACCCAAAGAGGATCTTCGCCTCCGAAACGAGCTCCCTTTACTGGTCCCTGTCCTGCACAATCACCTGCCAATTGTTGCCTTGGAGATCGCACAGGTCATCATCTACCTCTACGTCTACGTCTTTTCAGCAGAACCTTTAGGGCGTCACTTCTACGCTCTTTTTGCTCCTCGATCCTCTCTCATTCTATCTACGTGACCAAGCCAACAGAGACGGTGAGCTCTGGTCGCGCTGAAAATGTTTTACTAGCCTTCTGTTATTTTTCGTAAGTGATCCGGCAAAACATCCCCTCGTGTTACCCATCTAAATCGCATTACTCTGCCCTTTAAGTCCTCGTAAACATTTTCCGGGGACTTCAGAGTAGCGAATAAACTTTTCGATTCCCTAGGAACTCATCATGTCTGGATTGGGGCAGTTTGAGACCGAGAACTGACCTCACCATGTCGTCGCTTCTTTCTAGCTTGAAGTTGATGTTTACAGTGACTCTTACAAAACGGTTATCGTTTTCGGTATTGAACCTGTTGATCACTCAGACATCCCTAAACGTATGCCTCCTATCCATCCGGGTTATATGGTTTTCTGTAAGGAGATTGAGATAAAATATTGTCTGTCAGATCCCTTTAATTTTCGAACGCGACTGTTTCGCCATTTTATAGTGCCAACAATCTATGGTACTTCAAGTGTCAAAGTCTTGTAAACAAAGTGCGATTTATTCGTATTTTTCATGAAATATTATTTTGCGGTGCATTTTTAGTGATAAAAGACTAAATTAAGGAAATGACATCATGCCTGACTATTCCATAATACAGTGCGACGGGCGTCGTAATAAAAATCGCCCTGAAATTAGTTTGCACACGTAAGTACACAAATCTGCTATTTTACTCGAACTAGATTATATGTAATTAAAAGCCACGAGCATTTATTTTTCGCTATAAAGCAGCAAACTAAACATTTTTTTCCCCAATATATCATTAATTACTTTATATCTGCTGATACTGATTTCATACAAACTGATCGTCGGCTAGGGTTGGGGTAGTACATAAAGTCACGGTATCGATATATTTTGCCAGAATTCGTAAGAATGGAAGGAAATAATGAATTTGGAGAGTTCAATTCAGAAAGTTATAATGTGCCAAAGTACCTAACAACAAAAACTTAGTTCTTTAAAGGATTTTATATATACTTGTTTAATAATTTAAAAATATTTTTTTACAGAAGCAATAAATGAAGTTAGAAGAAGGAAATGGCTTGATATAATTGGCACTGAAAATATAAATCCACGTCATGGAAAAATATTTACATGCTCCCTGTATTTTGGTGTCGAATGTTATAACAGAACTCTAGATAAATTATGCCTACGTGAAGCAGCCTTGCCAACCCCTTTTTGGTACAAGCTAAGGAAAATGATAGGTTTGTTTTGACTGAGCAGCAGGAGCAAAGAGGAAGGAAAAGGAAAATTTCTGGAATAGCACATGAAATTCAACCTGTGTTAACAAAACAAATACCTTAATTATGTTTAATTAATTATTCTTGGTTTTTGATTGATTATTATTATCATAAATGTTTACCCCGACAACTTGTTTTTCTTTTTAACCATTTATTTACTACACACAAAAAGCAGTTAAGTATTATGAAAATAAGCATAATACAGTAGTAAGGTAGGTACACAAAAAATATCACAACAGCGTAGGCATAATGCCCGTCGTAACCATCATCTTCTTCCTACTCAATTACTTGGGGTCGGCGCAACATGTTTTGTATGAACACAAAATTATGTTGCAAAAGGATTTGGCTATGTTTTATGACCGGCCGCCTACCTGACGTCAACCCTCTTTGGGAATGACGTCAAATCGTGACCCAAATTGCATAATTGGATCGTTCGTAGGCAGTTACCGACTATCGATATCGATTTTTGGGTCCAAAATGATTACAACACTACAAAAATCTGCCATTTTATGAGTCCATCATTGTTTGACATTCACGCACATTCAGAGGGTACAGCCAGTCCATAGGTTTAGTAGGTCTGTGATCCAAACACAATTTTTTAACAACCAATAAACGATCTGTCATTAGCATTTCATAAGTCAAATGTGCAAAGATCGCTGGAAAATTTGATAAAAAAATGTTGAAGATGGCATTCTCAAATTTCGTCAAGCATTACAGGTCACTACCGTGGTCGTCAAAAAAGGTAAGCATCTAAATTATTTTATCTACACTCAGTTCGTAATATTCGTTTTACAGAATCGAAAGTACGAACGTAATGAACTGCATTACGAATATACAGCCTTTAAAAAAAAACTTTCATACCACTGCCAGCTACATAAAGTAACTCGATTTCTAGTATTTGAAAAAAAATTAAACGAATTGACCCGCGTACCAAATTGTAATCTGTTCCAATTTGACACTGGCCATCAGTAAGTCGAATGAAAAAAAAACAAGTGTCACCCGCGGCGGGACGACACTTGCAATTATGAGGACTTATTTCTTATTAAATCTTTGCTTCAAATCATTTTTCGAATTAAAATTCACCGATAAATGCTATTTAATTTTAAAAGTTGTTCAGTTTTTATGAGCCTCCATTTTAACGTTTAGTTAAAAAGTTACTTATGTACAAAAGTCGTTCAGTTGGTGGTTCAGTAGATAGGCTTGCAATCGCCATAGTGCAGTGCGGAGGTTTGAATTATTTTTCATAGTTTTTCTTGTAGAGTGTAGATAAAATAGTGTATGCAACTGCAAATAATTAGGCTTTAGAATGCTCGTGTCAAACTATTATCACACTCGGCTGCGCCTCGTGTGATAAACAGACACTCTCATCCTAAAGCCTCTCATTATTAGGCAGTTGCATAAACTACTATTAAAGAATTTTTGAATGGTTCTGAAAGTCAGCTGTATAAAATCAGTATTGCCAGAATATCTTGCCTAAAACATACATTTTGAGGGAACTTTTTGTTTCAAAACTTTTTTTGTCCCTACCGTGGATGTCACTTCCATAGACGCCGTGGATATTTAAGCATCCATGGAAGTGACTTTGTCTCCACGGAAGAGATTTTACTTTAGTAACCACACACAGCATCGCGTTATATTTTCTAAAGTCTGTAAATCCGGGGTTGTGTATTTGTATCCGTTTCATTATGCACTATTAAAAAAATCGAGATGTGTGACCCTGGCAGAGTAGAGTAGCACTACCCCACGTAATCCAATAAGTATCGTAAGCGATAAAGGGCCTTCGGAAGATGGGGGGCAGCAGCGCTTCTCGAGTTGACATCACAGTCCGGAAGCACTGCGGTCCTCAACTCGCCTGCATAAATCGCGCCAATGGAAGACAGCCCCTAGTTCTCTAGTTCTACCTTGATTGGGTGGGGCAAGAATGATAAGAATCCCCTGACTACGCATGACGGCTAGAGATGGGCACGTACCCGGGTATTTACCCAACTACCCGGTAAATATCCGTACGTACCCGGTAAATACCCGTATGTACCCAAATAGGTGGGTAGATAAAAATGTATGGGAAGTCGAAATTTTTTTCTCGTTTGCTATCATGGCCTCCATAGAAAAAGTTGTTCAGTTACATGGTCCGAGCATGCTCGCAAAGTTTTAGGCAAACCGTCAAGTTCACGCGTAAAAGTTGCAAAAAAAATAACTGCAGATATTTGAAAGGATAAACCAGCCCATGAAATTGAACAACTTTTCCAAAGGAACATAGGTCAAAATATGATGAAATACAAATTTACTCTTTTATCCCTATAACTTAACGCCGTCTGCTCGTACAAGGCCCTCTATATATTATCAATCATAGTATTGATATTATCTAACGAACCGTCATGGTTAAAATAAAAAATAATGAGAATTACGAAAAAAATATTACTTTTCAATCTACCCACTCATTTGGGTACATATGGGTATTTACCCGGTAAATACCCAATTACCCAGGTATATACCCAAATGGGTAGGTTGGGTATATACCCACCGCCCATCTCTAATGACGGCTACCAAAAAGAACTGGCTCTGGCTGTGAACAACGGACGCGTTTTACTGCTAGAAGAAAACTATGGCCTTTCAAAAATCGAAGAGAGGAAGAAGCCATGATAACATTAGAATCAGGCCATCCATTCTGCTTTAGGGAAGGGAGCACATATTTCCAGGGTGGGTTATCCCTCAAATCTCTCTGAGAACGTAAAAACTAACAACGTGGATGAAATTTGGTAAAGTCTCGACCAGGGTAACTTACTCCGTGCTGAAATTGACCGAGGAAAGACTATCTCTAAAGTTCTACAGGTATATTCGTAGACTTTGAGCAGCTCAGACCGTACCGTACACCCAACTGATAAGATTGTCGTGGGCGAATTGGGGGCAAAACGCCAAAGTTCATGGCTACGAGGGGAGCAGAAACCAAATGCATCTTTTTTTAGAAATAGCTACAGCGGAAGTGGATCTGGAAGAACTCTGAGCCTGACGGAGGACGATAGACAAGTTTGATTTCAATGAGAAAAGGAAATAACATTATTTTTCCGCATTCTACATTGACAGAACAGATTAGTTCCAGTCACTGTTCCAGTCCATACCAGGTTTAGTAGGTCTGTGGTTTGGATACACGCATTATATTTTTCGTAAAAAATTCGGTGTGACGCTTGCCCATGGAAGTGACAAATTTTGTGCTCACATTCTCTAACCACTGTATTTAAATAGTAGAAATCACTTTTTACGATCATAAAGATGCACATTTTATTGAACTATGATTGCGGTAATAAACGTATTTCCTTATTTTTGTATAATACTTTAATTTAAAAAAAAATATATTTTTTTAATGTTTTAAATTGGGTTTGTCACATCCACGGAAGGGAAGTTTTCGGATACATTTTTGTGTGCGTCATTTTGGCACGGCCACCATGGAATACCATAAGTTTGATGGTGTGAAATAATTGACCTCTAATTGCCTCTAATTGACGCACAAGTAAAAAAAATTGTCTCCCTGCCGTTTAAAAGATATTCCATGTGATAGGTGGCCGTGCCAAAATGACGTTTCTATAGCTGGGCCACCATTAAAGCTGCCACTTGGCGAAGATCTGATTATTCCAAAAATTGCCCATTTAATTGTCTATTATATGCTTTGAACCGTTATTAGAGACCTGTAGAGTGAGACAACACCACTTCCGTTTCCTTTGAACAGCCCTGATTGGCTCCCCACAACCACTTCCGGCGGCACGTCATCGCCACGTGATCGCGTGGCGCAGTGGTGGTGGGGAGCGCAGCTTGTCGCCAGCAGACTGCCGGCTCGTCACATTGGCATCGACTTTCGTCGTGCGAACACCCTGAATAATTAACAACGTTGTTGTTCGTTTTATAAATTTTAATTTAAAATTTATTAATTTTATTTTTATATTTTTCAGATATTTCAGATACTTTTCAGGAAAAGCAAGTTGAATTTAGTGTTCTGCGGAAGAACTTATCCACTATTATCTCCAGAACGGGATTCTAGGCCCGGGAGTAACAACTTGCACACAAAAGCACGTTTGGTTTAGTGTTCTGCGGAAGAACCTAACCTCCAAAGAGGGATTCTAGGCCCTAGGAGTAATCCTCCAGAGAGAAGTAACTTGCAAATTTCACTAAAACATGTTCGGCGGAAGAATTTAGCGTTCTGCGGAAGAACCTAACCTCCAAAGTGGGATTCTAGGCCCCGGGAGTAATAATTTGCAAGTTTTACACGTGCATGATCGCAATGAGAACGAGGAATACGCAGAAAAAGGTTACTCGCGTGCTCACTACGCATTGACGCTCAGACGTCAGCATAAACGACTGCTAGGTCGTGAGGACTTCTAGGTCCTGAGAGCGAAGTCTTGACGTACAGGCGTCAACTCATACGACTGCTAGGTCGTGAGGACTTCTAGGTCAAAAGAGCATAATCTGTCGGTGTGCGTATTTGAGATGCGAAACAAGCGAGACATGTCAGTTTATTGGACTTTTAGGTCCAAAAAGCGTAACCTTGACGCAAAACATGTCTGCTCAGCATCATAAACTCAGTTCTTCAGCATTTTCATCGAGCTCCGAGTAATTCCGGCGGCACGGGCGGCGGCGGCGGCGCGAGCGTCGGCGGCGGTGGTTATTTCAGCGTGTAATGTTGGTGAATCCTTGGTCGAATCCAGTAAGTGTTTACTAGCAGTGTTTAATATCGTGTACCTAACCGAATTTTGGAACAAATTGAGTGAGTGACGACCTGCTTTCTTATCAAGATTTTACGATTTCCCAATTTTCTAATTACTACGAGTACATGCTCGTGTATGCGTATTACCTACGTCGTTCAAATCGA
This sequence comes from Phthorimaea operculella, assembly GCA_024500475.1. Lineage (NCBI taxonomy): Eukaryota > Metazoa > Arthropoda > Insecta > Lepidoptera > Gelechiidae > Phthorimaea > Phthorimaea operculella. The sequence continues at coordinate 3,552,260 of JANFCV010000047.1, read as the reverse complement.
CTGGTAATTCAAAGTTGATACCTACGTACACATTGCAAATCGTCTGCAGAAGACGTGCAAACACATGCCTTATTTGTGGTGCAAATACGAAAAAGTCACGCCAGTACTGGATCATACTTACGAACCTACTATTATTCAGTGTAACATTGTAACATTCTCGTGATAAACGTATCTACACGTTACTAAGTTGGTACACACAAAGCTCATTTTAAAATCTTTTTGGTAAATATGTTTTTTATGCTCCCAACAATTCTGTAATTTTTATAGTACCCACTTTTGAATGTCAATCACTCAAAAGTCCAATAACTCCGTTATTTTATTAAATTGACAAGTAATAAATAGTTGATAGTTAAAATGAAAAGAGAATTGTATGTACCTACCCACCTTTTAAAATTTTATGATTAAAATGTTACACTGCCCTAAAATTTTGATCTTCCGACTGATGGAATACTACAGTCAGTGTACATTGTAGGGACAAGTATGTAAGTAAGCCAAGACTATGATTTCGGACTGTCTTACACACGTAAGAAAAAATTGCTAAATAGGTACCAGTAGCCATTAGCTGGGTCACTCAACTCAACCATCACGGTTAGCGAAAATTTGTTCCATTAGATGAAGTGTCACCCGCTCGCACATGCAGCGGTGGCGCATTTCAGTGACGGTCATTTGTATTCTCAATGGCAAGGGCACTCTCGGCGAGTAAGCCTATTTGCCTGACGTCTAAAGAACCGCTCGCAACCTGCAGCGTTCACATATGCCAGTGATGGCAATGGCACTCTCGGCGAGTAAGCCTGTTTACCTGACGTCTAAAGAACCGCTCGCAATCTGCAGCGTTCACATATGCCAGTGATGGCAATGGCACTCTCGGCGAGTAAGCCTGTTTACCTGACGTCTAAAGAACCGCTCGCAATCTGCAGCGTTCACATATGCCAGTGATGGCAATGGCACTCTCGGCGAGTAAGCCTGTTTACCTGACGTCTTAAGAACCGCTCGCAATATGCAGCGTTCACATATGCCAGTGATGGCAATGGCACTCTCGGCGAGTAAGCCTGTTTACCTGACGTCTAAAAAACCGCTCGCAACCTGCAGCGTTAACATAATATGCTAGTGATGGCATTGGCACTCTCGGAGAGTTTGCCTGTTTACCTGAAGTCTAAAGAACTACTTGCAACTTGCAAAGTTGACATATACCTCGAGTCCGCCTGTTTACCCGACGTCTCATGAACAGCTCGCAACTTGCAGCGTTGACATATGCCAGTGATGGTAAGGGCACTCTCGGCAAGTAGGCATTGTTTCCCTGACGCCTGTATACCTACACCAGTTTACCTGACGTATAAAAAACCGAACCGCTCGCAATCTGCAGCGTTTGCGTATGCCAGTCATGGCAATGGCACTCTCGACAAGTGCGCCTGTTTACCTAATGCCTAATAGACCGCTCGCAATCTGCAGCGTTTACATAATCCGGTAATGACAATGGCACTCTCGGTGACTATGCCTGTAATGTTTACATGACGTCTAAAAAACCGAACCGCTCGCAATCTGCAGCGTTTTCGTTTGCCAGTCATGGCCAGCACACTACGCTAGTTTATCTGACGTTTATAGGCCCGCTCGCATCTTGCAGCGTTTACGTATTCCAGTTTTGGCAGTGAAACTTTCGGAAAGTATGCATGCCTGTTCTGAAGTACTGACGTCTAGCCTAGCTTTGACATTTTTCAGTGATGGCAATTGCACTCTCGGCGAGTATGCTTGCTCATTTACCTAAAGTTCTTAGGCCTGCTCACGCATGCAGCGTTAACGTTTTCTAGTTATTGTAATGGCGCTCTCGGCGAGTATGCTAAATATAGATTTGCTCGCACATGCAGCGTTAATGTTCTACTGTGGTGACAATATGGTACTCTCGGCGAGTAGGAACTCCTTTTCACCTGACGTTCTCAACGCCTGCTCGTACACGCAGCGTTATGTTTTACAATGTTGGCAATAATACTCTCAGCGAGCTACCTTACCTATGCCTTTTCACGTTACGTTCTAAATGCCTGTTCGCAGACGCAGCATAAACGTTATTTTGGCAGATCGTACTCCCGTCCCGGCGAGTTCACCAGTTTACTTATTAACATTTCAAACGCCTTCAAACAGGCAGGTACACATGTACAGTTCAGAAGAGCGCATCCACAATGCTAGGACTGCTAGGTCCAGAAAGCGGAATCGTGATGCTACTGAGATGGCTTTTAGGTCCAGGAAGCGTATAAGTGAGGCTAGCATGGGAACATATGTATTCTAAGAAGTCCCATAGAGTGAAACTTAGGTAATGCACTCAAGCTGGCCATTACAACTCTGGTAGAGACCAGAATTGGCTGCTTCAAACGCCTGCTTACATAAGCAGCAATGACGTATGTCTATAATGCTTACCACTAGCATGCTGGTGGCTGGCTAGCGCAGCTAAATACGCGACGACTTACATGCCATCACATGTCTCTTAATTCAAATGCCATCTCGGCAATTGAATGTTCTAAAGTAACCCACAGTAGTACGTGACGTAGCGATTAGTCAGTTTAAAGGTATTCAAAACATATCCTTGCGTATGCAGTGGCAACTACCTACGCGATTCTACTGATAGTTATTGGCACTCTCGGCGAGGAAGCCATCTTTTTACGTAACAATTCCACTTAACATCAAATGCTTTCTCGGCAAAGACGCATATTCGACATCAATGTATTTGCAAACTGTTGCTCGCACACTCATTTACACTGTTGAATGTTCGATGGTAATACCTACGAATACCTACAATAATAAAACGCCTATTCGAAAAATGCAGCGTTATCGAAATTCGCTCATGTTACTTAAAGTTCTTGCGTCTATTCTCCTAACATTCAAGTCACTTGCACCCTCGCACGTGCAAATTACACGCAGTGCTGACTGTTCACCACTGCTGTAGTGGCGCTCACAGTGACTACCTACGCTTGTTCGCTACCTTCCGCCTGTAACATACACGTTTATCACAAACCGAACAGAGCTTAAAAAGAGAGGCGATCAAGTGGCAGCTCGTAAGATACGATGAAATAAATGTTAAAGTTATTTATTAGACATGCTAACATGATGTTGGTATCATCTAGTAACTATTCTTTGAATTAAAAAAATACAATGTGTCGCTTCCGCTCTATGCTATCTGTCTATGACTGTTATCTGTGTGTCTGTGCTCCAGGCGGCTGCTACCTAATGTAAGAAAATAATCGTGCTAAATCTACTTTACGAAATGTGATCAGTATTCTCTGGTGGTGTATAATAAAACAAAGGACAATTCTTAATGAATAGTGCATTTTATTTCATAGGGGCTTCCACACATTCCCCAAATTAAATGACAGGTTATGGGCCCAGGCCTAACCTAGTCTGATGCACTTTTGTCCTTTGTTTGTTGCAGAAAATCACAAATCACATAAGAAAATCCAGAAGAAAAACGTCTTGTAAGTGACGTAGTTAGTTGCTGTTTCGACTGCTGCTGCCGTTTGTTGTCCGCGCGACGTGTGTGCTACCACGTGCTTCGCAAAGCTTGGCTTCGTGTATTTCGTCGGCGTGTTTCGATAACAATGGAAAACGATTTTAAGCAAGCTAATCAACCAGCATTCGAGAAGCTGGACGGCGTAAGTAATTTTGGAACATGGAAGTTCCAAATGACCATGTATCTTAAACTAGAAGACCTTTGGTCATGCATTGAAATACCTGAAGGTGGTGTTGTGGACCCAAAAAAGGACATCAAAGCACTAGCTCGGATTAGCTTAGCATTGAAATCTACATGCATTCAATATGTAAGAACAGCTAAAACCGCAAAAGCCGCATGGGACGCATTGTGTGGCGTTTTTGAAGATAAAGGTTTTTATCGCCGTGTTATGCTGCTTAGACAGTTGCATCAAGCATCATATAGCAACTTTAACACAATGGATAACTACATTGAATATATTATGAACCTTGTACATCAGCTGGCTGATATAGGGCGTACAATTGATGACCAAGAAGTAGCCGAATTACTTTTAAGTGGCCTGCCGCAGGAGTATGATATTGTGGTATCTAGTTTGGAGTCTGCGACGGTGTCAAAGAACTTAACAAGTGAGCTTGTGAGAACTAGACTGTTACAAGAAGAGCACCGTAAGAAGAATAATGATAAAATGATGCAAAGGCATTCGCTACAAAGAAGAAGCCGCTCATATGCCATTTCTGTCATCGACCAGGACATGTGAAGGCTAAATGTTATAAATACAAGAAAAACAAGAAGCAAGAAAGTGCTACTGAACAGGCTTTTGTAGCAACTCATCAGTGTTTATCTACAGCAAATTCTTCTGAATGGCTTCTAGACTCCGGTGCGACGGCCCACATGAGCAACGACCTGAAGTGGTTCTCAAACATAAAGAAGTGCAAGCAGACTGTAACCGTGGCTAATGGAGCAACCCTGACCTGTTATGGACGTGGCGAGGTTAGAATTCCCATGAAATCTAAATTTCAGACTGTAACAGATGTTATGTATATACCTGACCTCTCAGCTAATTTAATTAGTATAAGTAAATTAAGCGAGAAGGCATTTGATGTTAATTTTAAACGCAACTCTAATAAATGTTACATTCTTAATAGGGAATCCCAAATTGTTGCCTCTGCCACTAAACGTGAGGGTGTTTATGTTTTGGACAATGTGCATGTGCATGCTGGAGTTTTCTCTGTTGTACAGGAGCAGACCCGGTCCGACCTTGGTGTGAAGGATGATGCGTCGGTGCTGCAGAGCTCGCACGACGTGGATGCTGCTTTGGTGTCATCTGAGTTATGGCACAAGAGGCTTGGACATCTTAGTCATCGAGGGGTGAGTACTCTCAGTAATATTGCTAGTGGTATTAAGTTACAGCCATCTCAGCACGATGCGGCCGTTAAGGAATGTGTGACGTGCGTTGAGGGGAAGCAAGCAGTGCAGTCGTTTCCTAGGGGTGTAGCTAAGAGAGCCACGCAATTGTTGGAGCTCATTCACTCTGATGTTTGTGGGCCAATGCCAGTATGCAGCATAGGTGGGAGTAAATATTTACTTACCTTCACTGATGATTTTTCGAGGAAGACCTACGGTTATTTACTGAAGCAGAAATCAGAGGTATTGTCCAAATTTAAATTATTTAAAGCCACTGTTGAAAAACAAACCGGTCACCTGATTAAACGTCTGCGGTCTGATCGAGGTGGAGAGTACTGCAGTGCTGAGTTCTCTCGTTTTCTAGAAACTGAGGGTATTGTACATGAAACTACAGCACCTTATAGCCCGGCTCAGAATGGAGTTTCTGAGAGGTTGAACCGACACTTATGGAGAAAGTTCGCTGCATGCTGCGAGAAGCTAACCTTGGTAAGGAATACTGGGAGAAGCTGTCTCTACAGCTATATATTTAAAGAACAGGAGTCCTACAGCAGCTGTTCCAGATAAGACTCCTGAGGAAGTATGGACAGGCAACAAAGTTGACCTGAGCCATATTCGTGTCTTCGGTTGCCTAGCTTTGTCACTTATTCCTGAGGTAAGAAGAGACAAACTTGACTCCAAATCGAAACATTGTATTTTTGTTGGATATTGTGAAAATACGAAGGGCTATAGGTTGATTGATCCCTCAGATCCCAAGAAAGTAATTGTTTCTAGAAATGTAAAATTTTTTGAAAATCAGTTTTTGAGCCACAGTTTGAGCACACAGACACAAAATAATAAGATATCTAGTCATGAATTCTATATCTGTGATAATGCAATGCATAATAATAATGAATTGAATGATAATACTGAAATTGGTCACATGCAAAGCAGTGAATCAATTGATAATAATTTAAATAGTATAGACATGCAAATTGATAATAATTTAATAAATGATGATAATTCAATTAATGAAAACAATAATTCAAATAATAATAATTTAATAGAACAAGTTTGGGTTCATGACTCTGAAACAAATTCCAAAGAAAATTTAATTAATGAAATATTTTATTCTCCAACTTCAGGTGAGACCTCCTTCCAAAGTGCTGCAGAGACCGATGATGATGGAGACAATGAGGAGCGAGCAGACGCTCTGACTAACGAAGCGGTCGTTCGAGGGGAAGATTCTGAGGTAACCACTACTGACCATGTTCCTGGTCCTGGTAGTGCATGCGAGCGACCTATTCGTTCAACGCGCAACAGAAAACCAGTAAGGTATGCCGATTATGAGTTGTCTGACTCATCAGATCAATCTTTCTTTGTTTATGGTAATGTCAGTGAACCACAATCATATGATGAAGCAATGGCTAGCCCTCACAAAAATGAATGGGTTGAAGCTATGAAACATGAATATAATTCTTTAATTAAAAATAATGTTCGGGAAGTTGTTGACAGACCCACTGACTGTAATGTTGTTGGATGTAAATGGGTATTTAAATTAAAATCTGATGAATCAGGTAATTATACAAAACATAAAGCTCGTCTAGTGGCACGGGGGTTTAGTCAAAAACCAGGTTTAGATTATACAGATACCTTCTCGCCTGTTGTTCGTCATACTACTTTACGGATTTTATTTTGTATTGCTAATGAGCTAGATATGGACACGGAGCATATTGATGTTAATACTGCCTTTTTACATAGTAAGCTTGACGAAATAATCTACATGTAACAGCCTATGGGTTTTTCTAGTGATAAATCTAAGGTCTTCTTGCTAAAGAAGAGTTTGTATGGATTAAAACAAGCTAGTAGATTATGGAATAAAAATGTGCATGATTTATTGACTAGTAATGGTTATATACAATCAAAATGTGAGCCATGTGTTTATTTTAAGAAATATAAGAAATCTCTTACTATAGTTGCATTATATGTTGATGACTTTTATGTATTTAGTAATTCTGAAGTTGACAAGCGAAATTTGTTTGAATTATTAAAGTCTAAGTTCAGTTGTAAAAGTTTAGGTACTTTAAAGAATTGTCTTGGTGTTAGAATTCATAGAGATAGAGCTAAAGGTATTTTAATGTTAGAGCAATCTGACTATATTAAGAAATTGTTGTCACGTTTTGGTATGACTAACTGCAAAAGTGTCTCTACCCTATGATTGTTAATTCTAAATTTGAAAAAGCGAAATCTGACAATGCATTACCAGATGATACTTACCCTTACAGAGAATTTATTGGGTGTTTGATGTATTTATCTGTCTGCTCTAGACCGGACATAACTTTTGCACTGAGTCATCTTAGTCAATTTAACACAGCCTTTACACGAGATCATTGGATAGCTGCTAAAAGGATTTTGAGATATTTAAGCGGTACAATAAATTATAGATTAGTGTTTACTAAATCAGGTAATTTGGATATGTCAGTTTATGCAGATGCTGACTGGGCTAATGATGTCGTGGACAGGCGCTCGTATAGTGGCTATGTAGTTAAGCTAGGCGACTCTACTGTATGTTGGGAGTCGCGTAAACAGCGATGTGTTGCACTTTCGAGTACTGAGGCCGAATTTTTAGCTCTTAGTAGGGATGTGACTTGAGCAATATAAAATCGATTTTTTTTATAATCGATTATTTCTGGTCGCAAAAAAATCGATGAAAAATAAATCGATTTTTATTAAAAAAACATCGATTTTTTTACAAAAATCGATTTTTTTCGTTTTGCACCTTTAATTTTGTAAAAAATGTTAGTGCCATTCACTTTTTTTATAATTTGCAAGACATTTTACATGATTTTACTAAATCTCAAGTTACACGCAGTAAACTTCATACAACGTGTTACAAAACAAAAAATAAATCCGAAAGAAGGTCGCATAACGACCCGATGAACCCTGGTGTCACAATTTTACAACCACCCACAAAAAGTATCGCTACTACACACAGTATTAACGGTTCCTTTCTTTTCATGCCGGCAAAACAGTATTTTCAGTGTCATCTGCAGCAAAAATTAGGGACCTAAAATATTTAGGACAAAGAAAATTGGGTATGGTGTGTTATAATTCATGCATAATCAAGACAATTGGTAAAAGAAAATAGATCAAAAATAAAATCGATTTTTTATTTTGGAAATTTTGAAAATATAATCGATTTTTTATTAATCGATTAATTCTACTCCTTTAAATAATCGATTAATCGATTTTTTTTCCAAATAAAAATCGATTATTTAAAAAATCGATTTTTTTTTCACATCCCTGGCTCTTAGTGATTCATGCAAGGAAATATGTTTTATAAGGAATTTCATGAAAGAAATTTTCTGTAAACATTTTAGTTGTAGTATCTTTAGCGATAATCAAAGTGCACTTAGATTGCTTGAAACTAAAGAGTATTGCCACAAAAAGACTAAGCACATTGATCTTCGCTATCATTTTGTAAAAGACATAGTGAAGCAAAATAATGTAACTGTACAATATTTACCTACTGAAACTATGGTAGCAGATATATTAACTAAGCCTCTGTCTAAGATAAAACATGCTGGTTTTGTAAATGACTTGTGTCTGAAAAATGTAGAGTCGTAGTCATAACAGCTATAGTTTTAGCATTGCCTGTTTATGGTGGAGCAATGTAATGTAGAGACAGTAGGTAATAGCTTAGAACCTTATACATGAGTGAAGAGTCAATGTAGAGTTTGATTAACTTGAATTGTTAATTAGGATGTTTTATATTAACATTGTTATTCTGCATTGTAGTGTTAATTCTCATGTAGCGCATGAGGGGAAGTGTTAAAGTTATTTATTAGACATGCTAACATGATGTTGGTATCATCTAGTAACTATTCTTTGAATTAAAAAAATACAATGTGTCGCTTCCGCTCTATGCTATCTGTCTATGACTGTTATCTGTGTGTCTGTGCTCCAGGCGGCTGCTACCTAATGTAAGAAAATAATCGTGCTAAATCTACTTTACGAAATGTGATCAGTATTCTCTGGTGGTGTATAATAAAACAAAGGACAATTCTTAATGAATAGTGCATTTTATTTCATAGGGGCTTCCACACACATTCCCCAAATTAAATGACAATAAATTGGCATAGTGCCTTACTTAAATAAATATGGACAATCATCTGTTCTCAATTTTTATGCCTGTTTTGAAATTCAAGCATGCTCTTTAGTCAACTCATTAGCTTCATACTAAATAAAGATCATTGAGTCACATATAAAGCTACCTATCTCAAATATTGTACGAAAATAGCCTTCGATATAGAAAAGATCTATTGTGAATCCAGCCATGTCGTGGCTAAGTAACCCAAGTCTGATATGTAAATGGAACATTGCAGACTAGATCTTTTTAGAGTTCTTTCACTGAAAAGAACGGCCTGAATCTCATCCAATGAGAAGCAAAAGACCATTGAGGCGTTTTGCAAGTACCAGGAGTCGTGTTGTTTTTTAATTTTATTAAGGGCATAGATAGAGCATAGTTATTTACTTTCTATACCCGTCAAAAGCGGGCCGGCCACCCCTAGTTAACCGTGTTCTCACACTATTGGTCAAGGTCAGCAAGATACTTGTTAATAGCTCTAGGCCTATAAAAAAGGGGGGGGGCGTGTCATACAAAACAGATCCGGTCTATTTAACCTCCTACTGGTTAAAATTAACCCCAATCAAATCTGTTGGGCATGCTTTAATGATTTCCTGAGTCATTTTCTTGAATCTATCTGGCACAGCTGGCACGCCCTAAGCCCTCAATGGACGCGATAGAGATTTGCTTAATTTTTGTGTAACGGCCTCGTTACTTACATGATCTCACATCAAAGATTTTAGGACTTGGAACTTCTTGATATTTAGCTTCAGCTCAGCGAGCTAATTATGAGTATTTTATTTTTTATTTATTGGTTGCGGAAACTGGTCGGAATATGTTGTCGCGACGCCCACAAGTTCTTGGTTGCCTAAGTTAAACCACTGCTCAGGACAAGTAATGTTGTATGTAAAACATCTCTATCATGCTGGTGCTATTTCTACAGGCCTGCACAGATCAGGCTGCTATGCTGTTTCGCTTATTTGATTTGACAAGATTATACTTACCTTGCTCAATATAACTTGCAGTTCACTACAACTGTCCTAATTTGTGCCCATTCTAGGTGCCTAGTTTTCACCTGCCCAGAATATATTCATAATGTAAATGCAAGATTCATTGCATAGAAAGTACCTTTTTGCAGAAAACTTAATATATAACCGAATCTTTTCAGATTATAATAAATGGTTGTACCTATCACACATTGGCATACATAATTATTTCAGCTTGCCACCAGGCGATAACAAACACATCTCACTCTACAGGTCTCTAATAACGGTTCAAAGCATATAATATAATGTTTTACCTGAAAATAAAACAATTATTATATGCGATAACCTTATTAGAGACCTGTATTTTAAATTCTGCCTGTTGGCTTAATTTCGCATACTCTCAGTGAGATGCCATGTGACGAGCCGGCAGTCTGCTGGCGACAAGCTGCGCTCCCCACCACCACTGCACCACGCGATCACGTGGCGATGACGTGCCGCCGGAAGTGGTTGTGGGGAGCCAATCAGGGCTGTTCAAAGGAAACGGAAGTGGTGTTGTCTCACTCTACAGGTCTCTAATAAGGTTATCGCATATAATAATTGTTTTATTTTCAGGTAAAACATTATATTTTTCATACAAAATTTCATCAGTCTTCGAAGAGCCGTTTCAGAGATATATTATTGGTTTGTGGCCGTGCCAAGATGACGTTTCTACAGCTGGGCAACCACCTAAATCGGCACGTAGCGGAGACATGTCTATTACCAAAAATTGCCCATTTAATTGACCATAACTGCCTGCCTAATCATTTTAATAATAGGAATACGGATGATGCCGGTAGAGGAAATTGTCAACAAACAGCTTGAGAGTATCCCTGAAACACCAACAACAGCAAGTGGTAATTATTTCACACCATCAAACTTATGGTATTCCATGGTGGCCGTGCCAAAATGACGCACACTACATTTTTAATTATAGTGATTCATGACATACTTGATGTTGAAGTATTTAATGCTAGCCTTACTTGTTCAATAAAGAAGCTCTATGAAAAAAATGGTAATTATATAAAATCGTATTTTTTGTCTCAATAAAAGCATCTCAACACTTTTTTGACATGAAAATGAGATTTACCCATTTAACAATCATTGCTTAAAAATTATCTAAAGTTAAGTAGGTAGGTAAATAAGTAGGTAAGTAAGTAAATTAATTGAAAGAAAACATGCAAAATATATTTGAATGAAAATTAAAGCACTAAGATAAGTTAACGCTTTTTTCAACTTTCGTCAACTAATGTTCACCAAGACTTTTTTTAAGTATATTTTTACTATTACAATTAATTATGTCTTGTGGTATGTCATTAAATAGCTTCGGTACGAGATATTTAGTGGTACGCTCACCATAGTAGGTCAATATTTTAGGTATACATAGTGTTCCTTGTCTAACATTACGAAGTGTCCGAGAATATATAACTGGTGTTTTATATTGATCACTGCTATAATTATCTACGGCCAACATCAACAGTACCCTCTCATGAACTGGCAACATTTTACACTTTATAAATAAATTGTTGTAATCTTCCCTACATTCTTGCTTAGTTTTATCGTCCACGAGTGTTTTCATAAATCTGATTTGAAGCTGTTTTATTTTATCTAGATAGGTTTTGAAAGTGCGCCCATATGTTTCCAATCCATAAGAAAGCACTGAATCAGTAAGTGCATAATAAACTGTATAAAGCGTTAGGTATCCTATTTGCGAAAAACTTGAGGTGGTGAAATTTCACAAGTATAGATCGTAAATCGGTAGGTACCGGTTTATTAACACAATAAACCGGTAGATTTGGAAGATTCACATTTTCACCAAAGAATATGCTTGTTTAAATCCAAATTGTTATTTAGTCCATCTAAAATTTCGCTCCAAAACACCGCAGATTAGAAAATTCAATTGAAAAATATTCTTTGATTTTTTTGCATAATAATAAGTGTAAAGACATGGATAATGCAATCTATATGCCAAACATCTCTATTTTTATTTATTTTTGTAACTTGAATAATTTGTGTTACAATCGGTAGAAGAGGGTTGAAACCGGTACTACCGATTTTCGGGTTAGCTCCGCGAAAACTGCATCGCTACTCTTTTGTTTTCAATGTTCAACTAAGCGTGGTCAGGCTGTAGCTTGTCACTTAATATATCAACATGTTTACTCCCTATCCACAGTCAGGCCCAAATACCTATAATCTTGCACCACCTCAACTTCTCCACAAGTGCACAAGGTTTGGTTCATATGTAAACAGCTGTAATCATGACGGCTTCCTAGTAACACACTTAATGTATGGTGAAAAAATGTGCATGCTCTTTGTTTTTGATATATTTATGATTATACCATTGTCGTGTGCCCATTTCGTTAGTCTATCGAAATCTTGTTGAACAAAGGTTTCTATTACATTCATATCTGTACCTGAATAGACCAAACAAGTGTCGTCTGCGTACATGTAAACACGACAATGCTTCACCACATTACTCATGCTGTTCACGTGCATGATGTACCCGACGGGCCCGAACACAGAACTAGTTGCCACACGATATTGGCGCACTCTCGCCAGTGACGCCGCAGACGGCCGTCTTCAGGGTTCTGTCTGTGAGATATGCTTGCAACCAGCTCTTTACTGGGCCCCTGATACCACACTCATCCATGGCTTGCAGCAGCTGGTGGTGGTCCAATGTATCGAAAGCTTTTTTGAAGTCGATGTAGACCACCACCACCTGCTGCCTATCGTTGAGACAGCCGTTTACGTCATCAGCAAATTGTCGTAGTGCAGTAGCCGTGCTTCGACCCTGCCGGAACCCATGCTGAACATCAGATAACAACCTATTTTTTTCTAGGAAGCCACTTATCTGTCCAACAATATATTTCTCCACTATTTTGTTTATAACCGATAGGATAGCTATGGGTCGGTAGTTAGTATAGACTGTGAGTGAGCCACTCTTATAAATAGGCCTAATTAAGGCTGCTTTAAGCTCATTAGGATAGACTCCTTTTTCAACACATAGATTTATGAACAATGCAATCACAGAGCATATTTTTTTATTTATATATTTTATGTCCGATACACGTACTCCATCCTGTCCTGGTGACTTTTCACAACTCAAACTATTAATTATTTTAAAAATATCCGATGGCATAGCATAGCCTTCCTATAGCGAATAGACAGCTGCGAAACACGTACAGGCCATCCAGGCTTACAAGCAAATCAGGGACGTCAAACTAAATGACAATTGCAAAAAATGTGGTACGGATAACAAAAAGTTCACTATTTATGTAACTATGGTTAACATTATTATTATTCATGTTCGTCCATGTAACAAAACGGTACATAAAAAATACTGCAAAGTTTTAAGGGGTGAATCAGTGTATGCAACTTAACAACTTTCTCCAAAAACATAGGTAGAAATAAAAAAAACATACAAAGTGCCAATCGCGAAAATCCGAAATGGGGGCGAGTGAACCTTCTGTAAACTCTCTATTTTGTGCCACAGATTTGACGTGCCATTTTTAGGGGATTTTGACATTACGGACAGAAAAAATGAACGCCGAAAGATTGATAGATGACTTGAAAATTGCGTGTACCATATTGTTTTAGTCTATTATATCGGTTTTAAGGCAAATAAAGTGATGAAAGCGATTCGCAACTTTGTTGACGATCCTCAGAATTCCCCAAATGTTTGATTTTTTCTATAATTATGTTACTACATCTCTACAATATTGAAATTTGTCAACTGTCAATAAGATCGAAAATTGATTGTATCATATTTTTTTACTCTATTACTGATTTTAAACCAAAAAAAGTGGTTCAAGCAATCTTCGACCTTATTGACAATTTTTAGAATGCAGTGGATTTTTGAAATTCTTTTTTAAATATGTTAATACATCTATACTGTATGGAAATTTGACAAATGTCAATAAGGTCGAAAATTGCTTGCACCATGTTTATTGACTCTATTACCAAAGCAATTGCAAAGCAAAAAAGTGGTGCAACGATTGTAAAACCTTATTGACAATTCTCAAAATGTCTTGGATTTTTAAAATTCTTCGATAGATACATAGATACATCATCTCTTAAATACTCACATTTGATAAATGTCATTAAGGTCAAAAATTGCATGCCCTACTTTTTTGATTCCACTAACAATTTAGCTACTAATAATAGCTCGTATTGAACAATAGGTATCGACATTATCAAAATGTATGGCGCATTCATTACGGCTGTTGACCGCACGTCTTCTAGCTGTACCTATCTATATTTCTATGCATGTCTCAGTTGTCAAGTCGGAATATACTTAAAATAATGAATTTCTTAGATTGAAAATTCTTTGTACTTTCAAGTAAGGGTTTGGTTCATTTCCAAGTTTCGTGAGCAATTAAAAGAATTTAGAATTCTTATTTAAATAAAATTTCCGATCGAAAACATACTTTTATTATCTGAACAAAGCGGGTCCAAAAGTAGTATTAATCTATGTAACTTTCTACAGTTTCATAGACCCTCAAGTAAGTCAATATTTTTTGCCATCGCTACCGCACATTCCAGTTTTAGGCTCTGTTTCCACAACTCCGATCCGGTACACGATAATTTCCAATCCGATTTAGAAATCTAATAAAATACTATACTCGCTTTTCCACTACACCGGTATCCGGATTTTATCAAAACGGTATTTTCCCGAACAATTGGTATTGTACTAAAATTATGCATGTTTTAAAACAATTGTACATTCTACCATGTCGTCCGTCCGAGTCCGAGTCCGTCGAGATAATGAAACTTTACTGTCCGTTTTTTACCGGATAGGTGGGAAATCGGTGACCGGATTTTCAATATTTTTCGGAAGGCTACATCCGACATCCGGTGACGGATCGGAGTAGTGGAAACAGAGCCTTATGATTATGTCAAAAATCTTCAAAAACATTGTCCAAATCGTAATCGGAGGTACCGGTTTATTGACACAATAAACCGGTAGATTTGGAAGATTCATATTTTTACCAAAGAATATGCTTGTTTAAATCCAAATTGTTATTTAGTCCATCTAATATTGCACTTCAAAACACCGCAGATTAGAAAATTCAATTGAAAAATATTTTTTTACTTTTTTTGCATAATAATAAGTATAAGATGGATAATGAATCTATATGCCAAACATCACTTCTCAATTTTTTTTTGTAACTTAAATAATTTGTGTTACAATCGGTAGAAGAGGGTTGAAATCGGTACTACCGATTTTCGGGTTAGCTCCGCGAAAACTGCATCGCTACTCTTTTGTTTCCAATGTTCAACTTAGCGTGGACAGGCTGTACATACTCAGACCTATCTAAGAACTTATGGTTGCAAACATGTTTAATTTCCACAATTTCTTTAGTAAAAGTAGTTAAAAAATTTGTACAAATATTCGGCAAAGAATCAGTTTTACCTAGGTATTTAAGAATTACATCATCTAAACAAACCTTTACCCTACCTGTCCAACTATTCAACTTAGCCCAGACTTGTTTCATATTATTTTTACATTTTAATATTTCAGATTGTCTATACTTGTTTTTTGCTTTAATTATATATTTGTTGACCTTGTTTCTATAACGAGTTTATTCAAGTCGTAAGTTCATGTTCTGTGGTTTATTTTTCCAGGCTCTAAACAGTTTGTCCCTATACCTAGTCATCGCTTTAAGCCTACCATCAATCCACGGTTTTTGTATTCTTTTCTTATTAGTTGTAGCTTTAATTAAACACTTTTCATAAATAATGCTAAAAGTATCACTTATACAAAATACAAAATATACAAATACAAAAGCCTTTATTGCTGATAAAATAGTTACAATAAACTTAATTCTAGTAGTTTTTGCACATCAGTCCGGTTTATCAGCGTGTCCTTTCGACACGTAGGCCTCCTATAACGCCTTCCATTTCTGTCTGTCCCTGGCTGTCCTTAGCCAGAGTGAGCCAGCAACCTTTTTGAGGTCGTCGGCCCATCTTTTAAGTTGTCTACCCCTTTTACGTTTAGTGTTGTATCTTGGAAGCCATTCAGTAAGTGTTTTCGCCCATTTTTCGGGTGGCTGCCTTAGCATATGACCAGTCCAGCGCCATTTCAGTATGTTGCATTTTCTGTTGACATCCTCGAATTTAGTGATTTTGCGTAGGTCAGATGCACGTTTTCTGTCTATTCTTTTGTATCCAAGGATGCTCCTTTCCATGCCTCTCTGGGTGGTTCTTAGTTTATTTTGTAGATTTTGGGTAAGGGCCCAAGTTTGGCAACCATAGGTCAGTATTGGTAATATACATGTGTTGAACAGCTTCCTCTTTATATCCATCTTGTACTTTTTATTCTTCATGATATCTTTGAGAGCCCAATATCTCTTCCATGCATTTGTTACACGTCTGTCGATTTCTTGAGGCATCTGGTTTTCGAATGAGATGAGCTGTCCCAGGTATATATAGTGGTCTACATACTCTATTTCTTCGTTGTCAACACAGATTTTGAATTTAACACTATTAGTCATTATTTTGGTTTTGTCTTGTTGATGATTAGACCCACCTCTTTACTTCTGCTACTCAGGTCTTGGAGCATTGATTGTAGTGTTCTTGGGTTGTCTGTCAGTAACACCAGGTCATCTGCGAATCTGAGGTGGTTGAGTTTGCGGCCATCAATGTTGATTCCAATATCATCCCACTGCAAAAGTATCACTTAGTGTTCCATATAATTGCAAAGGGCATGTACCTACATACCAGTAAATCGTCCCACGCATACTCATCCAGTTTTTTCCGCACACTTTTATTACACAAAACACATAAGTGGTTTCTCCGCACTACAATCACTATTTTCTGCGCCACTATCATACCGTATAGGTACCTATAACGTAGTGATCCGACAGTTTACATGTTAGCAGAAATGCCGCACAAGCCGACGCAGGCACACGACTCCATACATGGTCCAAACAGGATTGCACTACCTAATTTACCGTTCAGTCAATTACTTCCTGGGCGTCGTCGTCGTGGAGGTGGCGTTGGAGGTAGTAGTTCATGTAGTAGTTCAAGTAGTAGTGGAAGTAGTGGTGCAGGTATTGGTGGAGGTAGTGGAGGTAGTGGTGGAAGTGGTAGTGGAGGTGTTAGTGGAGGTATTGGTCGAGGTGTTAGTCGATATGCTGGTGGAGGTATTGGTCGAGGTGTTAGTCGATATGGTGGTGGAGGTAGTGGTGGAAGTGGTGTCGGTGCTGCGGGTCCCGACTGTCGCACCGGCAGTCGAACGTTATGAGGCAGTACTCCATTCCATATTGACGAAACATCCTTTCTTCCTCGCTTTCTTCAATTGAAGCATGGACATATCTACAATTTGAACGATGACACTGGCCCCTCTGATAATCCCGGCAGAATATGAGTCCACGCCGTCCACGGACTCTTTCCATGTTTTCTTCGTGGTTTGGTGTTCTTTTGTAATAATAAGTTTGATCAAGTTTTGTAAGCAGAAATATATATAAGGTCCTATTAAATTCACTGCAAATATTTTAGGGGCAGATCAAATAAAATATAAGCATGTACTAGGGAAATTTTTAAAGAAATCTACACGCTAGTTTTCGAGAAAACTGCATATAACTAAAAAAAAACGAAACGCAAAAAGTGCACCCTGTTTGTCCTAGAAACGCACACTTCGATGAATTTAAATTACGCGCCAAACGCGCCTTGCTGTGATTGGTTGGTTGTTAGTGTGCGTGCCGTATAAGTGAATCATGTTTACATGGGCGGAACGTCAGTTGGGTCAGTCAAAGGGTGTTCACATAATTAATTAAAAAGTTTGTTTGAAAATGAAAAAAAAAATCTAGCGTGTAGATTTTTTTTAAAATGCCTTAGATGTTTTTCTTATACACATTTACGCATGCCCTTAAATTATTTGCAGTGAATTTAATCCCTTTTTCCTCATGGCCAAACTATTTCGCCTAACTGATTTGGCTACGAGGAACTCCATATCCTTATGGCCAAACTTGTAATAGTACAAGCAAAGTACACTTGCCACCGAAGAGAACGTAGTTAACGAGATAATCAAGTTTGAAGTTTGACAGCTGTCATTTAAAATGTAGATCTCGTCCAGACATACAACTTTTCAAAGAAACTAGTAGTGTAGCATACATAGTTAACGAGACAAACGCATTTTAAGTTTGACAGCTGTCACTCAATATGTAGATCTCGGCAAGACCTACAACTTCTTCACAGGAACTAGTTTTTCACGCGTGCTGCATCTGCGTTACGTCATATTGACAGCTGTCACTTGAAATTGTCAAAGAATTGAGAAAGTGGACCACAGACAAAATACAGTAACATCTTTGTTTTGTATACTTTAATGATACTAATGCGAAGTCATTAACTTTTAGTTCGCGGTAGTACCATCGTCTGACCCAATGGAACTAGTACGAAAAAAACTTCGCAGTAGTTCCATGGAACTATAGTCAATAGGACAGCTGTCAAACTTCTCGCTCGAATTATGGTCGGGATTATAAAATAATAAATTTGACTTTTTTATTTGTACTTAACTGTACCTACTTTTTCTTACTGTTACACAAGTTTGGCCATAAGGATATAGAGTTCCTCGTAGCCAAACCAGTTAGGCGAAATAGTTTGGCCATGAGGAAGAAGGGAATTTAATAGGACCTTATATAGTATTATTAATGTATTCTCTTTGTTTTCATGTTTTGTTCCTCAGACTATTATTTATTTATTATTTAATAATATGGACTTCTACACAATTAAGGTAATTCTGCCAGTGTCAGTATAATAAGATTCCAGCGCTGCTGCGCCGGACGGTTGGTGGCTTCAGCAGAATGATGATAGTGTCTTCTGCTGGAACCAGGGACGTCCTCTTGATACCATCCGGAAATGTAGAGTAGGTTCTTCAATTTCAAGTTCTCTGTTCCATGTTTACATTGGGCACTTGACTGATTAAATTACTATCAAAATAAGCAGTGAAAATACGAATAAACTTGAAATAAAAAATTTAAAATTGAAAAATACGTCTGCCATTGACGGCTGAAACAAAAGAAGTCTATTAGCGTTTTTTCATCCGAGGTTCACTTTTTTTTTTTAATGCCTTTTACGGCTCTGGGATCATGCCCTTTTGAGCCAATCTTCAAAAAGAAAAGATCTTCTTTTCAGGTTGGATATGAAAAATCATCATTTTCTATCTTCTAAATAGTCATGGTCCTTAGCAAAAAAATACTGTTTTGCCGGCACAGTTGATGCCGCTTTGCTCAGTGATACTAGGGACCATTGTGAATGATTCCATCCGAGGAAATGAAAAATCCATCCACTGGATTTCAAGATGGCGGACCTTCGGTTTTTTGTATGGCACTAAAAAAATAATTCTTCTTGAGCCCATCGTGTGGGGTATCAAATGAAAGGGCTAGACGAGACAATTTCAAAAATATATCGTTTTAATACATTTCCATTGCCCTATTAGAAAAAAATCAACTTACATTTTTAAAAGTAGTTAAAACATGCCAAGTTTGAGGTCCAGTAGGTACAAAATGGCTGACTTATAGTTTCATAAAAGTATGCCAAATGATCCACCATATCCTTAACTCTAACGTGACGAAAGAAATTTTGATAATAATAAGATTTAATGTATATTTTGCAATGGAAAGTAGACCATTGGGAACTGCAGTAGGTTAGTAAGAACTGCTTGTGCGCCTCTCCATAAATGTTTAAGATGCAATTCTCATCATGATTGCTTTTACACTAAAAGCTAGATTATGATGTGCCGGATCATTTTGAATCTTCGGACACGGTTGTGCCCCCGCCAAGTCGAGTAAAAAGTGGCTTTGCCGTACCATATTTCTCTTAAAGCAGTTTCGGCCAAAGTTGAGACCCCTTAACGATATGTTGGATAAAAATGGAAATATTTAATTTAGCAGATACAGAAGCTCTAAATGGTTTACTCCATACTTAAGTTTAAGAATAGAAAAAAAGCAAATAACTATGTGATTCTATGTGAATACACAGGATTACCATTTTAAATTTACAGCGAAACAGCATTTATTGCAGTTTTAATTGTAGAATCATGTTAGTGTTTAGTGAATATAAATTATAAGTAAAAAACATTTTTAAAACAAGCTTTTATTTGGATGCGCTAAAAAGCATAAAATAATCTATTTACTAAAACTTTTACTTGTTACTTATAATGGCATTAAATCTACGTCTTCATAATTTATACGATATAAAAGCTTGTCGCGAGATTTAACCTGTGTATATATTAATAAATAAATTAGGTAACCAGTGTAAGTAAATGATCTTGAACAAACTTTTAACCTAACACCACACGAGTACCTACTTAAATCTCGCGACAAGCTTTTATATCGTATAAATTATGAAGACGTAGATTTAATGCCATTATAAGTAACAAGTAAAAGTTTTAGTAAATAGATTATTTTATGCTTTTTAGCGCATCCAAATAAAAGCTTGTTTTAAAAATGTTTTTTACTTATAATTTATTTTTTACTTTTTAGTAATCTCTGGAAAACAAATCTGTTATGCCATAGTTGATTATGTACGTTGTGCGATAGAACCTACATACTTATTGCATTCACGAACCTAATAGGTATAAATTGTCAAAATTCTTCATTAACAGTGCCATGAACAGAAGACTAAAAACCCCAACACAATAACCACTCAAATCTAAAAATCTTGCAAAGCGACGTCATTTAGCTCACACTAGTATTTACCTGTAATTTTTCTGTATTTGTCACCCACTTAGTAAGAAAACATAATAAACTTAATACGCCATCTAATCTTTAGTTCGCCATATCAGGTTTTGTTATGATTATGAGTGACGTAAACGTCACTTTATTTTTCGAGTTATTCTGAAAAATTCCTTTCATTTGACATCCATATTGTAAAAAAAGCATAAAAATGATATTCTGCCATCTTAAGAAGTCAACAATAGTTAATTTAGAATGACGTCAACTTATAATTCGAATAGGTAATTCTCAGCAATACCTTTCATCTGACACTCATATTGTAAATTATCTTAAAAGGCCATCTTTAGATGTCCGCCATATTATTTTCTGAATTGTACTTAGCAAGACCTTTCATTTGACACCCATATTGTAGAAGTGCGTCAAAAATTACTTGTCGGCCATCTTGGATATTCCGCCATGATAGATTTAGAATGACGTCTTAAAACTAGCCATGCATTGTCATCCGAACTAAACGTGTATACAAAATTTCAGCTCAATCGGTTGAGGATATCTGCTTCTTAATTGAGTTGCAAGATTTGCCCCGAACAAACATTTTTACTTACATACATAGGTACATACACTGCAAGTTAAATAAAAGCTTTTAAAATATGAAATACAATGATTCTAAAGTTATTTCGTACAGACGACGTCGTGGATTGCACAACGTTTCTGGTGGAGTGGCGGACTTGGCTGTCTTTAACAATATATACATATTGCAAGTTGTAAGTATACGACTGTTTGTTTTTGCAATATTTAATTTCGGTCGCTCAAATAGGCCTTATTTGACAAATTTCAGATATAAGGTTATTTTTCTTTGATGATGGTGTTTTTTAGTATGGGCTGTCAAATATGGCCCATTGGAACGACCGTACTCGAAGTCAATATTTTATGTACGAAAACTCTCATTTTTTGCGGTAGATGTACCTAATGAGTGGTGCTGGTGAGACTTGCTTTTTTTTGAGTTGTGTTTTGATGGTATCTCATATCTTTACTAAGGCTTTTTTGATCTCACTTCATTCATATGCCTAGGTACATGTAATCTAAAAGTGCTTTAGAAGTTTTATGGTCCGTCGAATAAGTAAGTAACAGATTTAAGGGAATTGAATGATTTTTTGAAATATTGAATGTTTATTTAATGACTGTTTGGGCCCTTAACACACAGGTTTCAAATGTTATCCAAAATATCGTTGTTTTGGGCGTCGAAATTGGCCTGAACTGTTTCGAGAGAAACAATTTTATTTAATTTAATAATTTATTGTAGGTACGTACCTACACAAAAACAAATTCAGGACAAATACAAAAATAAAAACGGTACAGCAGGCACTATTTATTTCTAACATGAATTTTTCTTACAGGCCTACTAAACTGAGATAGCATTCATGAGTAGAGCAACATGGTACCTATGGCTTTTTACTCAACTTGGCGGGGGCACAACCGTGCCCGCAGATTCAAAATGATCCGGCACACCATAATCTAGCTTTAAGTGTAAAAGCAATCATGAGAAGAATTACATCTTAAATATTTATGAAGGCGCAAAAGCAGTTCTTACTAACCTACTGCAGTTTTCAATGATCTACTTTCCATTGCAAAACATACATTAAATCTTATTATTTTCATAATTCCTTTCGTCACGTTAGAGTTGAGGATATGGTGAATCATTTGGCATACTTTTATGAAACTATATGTAAGCCATTTTGTACCTACTGGACCTCAAACTTGGCATGTTTTAACTACTTTTAAAAATTTAACTTGGTTTTTTTCTAAGAGGGCAACTGAAATGTATGAAAACGATATATTTTTGAAATCGTCTCGTTTAGCCTTTTCATTTGATACCCCACACGATGGGCTCCAGACGAATTATTTTTTTAGTGCCATACAAAAAAACGAAGGTCCGCCATCTTGAAATCCAGTGGATGGATTTTTCATTTCCTCGGATGGAATCATTCACAATGGTCCATAATATCACTGAGCAAAGCGGCATCAACTGTGCCGGCAAAACAGCTTTCGGGTGAAATTTGACCGTACCCGCTTAGACTAAAAATCTTTCTTCAAATATCACCAATGGAATTCAATATGTAAGTATGTCGAAAGAATCTCTCGTAATGTAGAGGGGACAGTGACGGGAGTCTGCTTTTATCTTTTTCCACCAAGGTTGGGCGGGCGGGCACTCTTGGATACTAGCATACCATAATGCTTTACTTTCTGTGGTTTTCTTCCAGATATCCAGCCAGACTTTCTTTGCTGAAGATGAGATTTGGGCATAAAAGACGGTGTACGGTACTTTCATAGAAGCTGAGTGATCTTCATCCACTGTGCCTCTAGCAGCTTTATCAGCCTCCTCATTGCCTGTGATGCCACAATGAGAAGGTATCCATTTCATCAATATCCTTTTACCATTAGTGACCAACTCATTCACTATTGCCAATATATCATATACTATGTAACATAAATTATATTTACAAGACCTGCTTAATGCACTAAGAGAATCAGAAAGTACAATAATATTACATTCACTAACATTTTTAACATAGGTACATTAAAGCCTGATAAATAGCATAACACTCAGCTGTAAAAATACTACCTACAGTTACCATCCAATTTATAACAATTTGAAATTTTGACTTGTGGATCATAAAAAGCTGATGTTACACTATTGTCTGTCTTTGAACCATCTGTATACAATCTATAATAATTTTTATCTTCCAAATATTGAAGTAGTTCAATTTGTGAATCCACCTTTTGTTTACATAAAGTAATATTATTATTTACAAGGGAATTATAATTAATTTTATATAAGGGCCACATTTCATCTCTGTACATATTTACAGTTATACTATTAATATGACATGTTACTCTCAACAGCTCTGGAATATGTCCTGAGAGGACTGAATTTGATGGAAGGTAGGGACCCATTGTTAAATCTAATGATTGGCCTGGAGCTACACTTTTAAGGACTAATTTATTTTCTGATGTCAGTATTTTTAAACTTTAGCACCTAACTCCAGGCGAGGATCAGGGTCGAAGAAAAACACTGCGATAAGCTTGATGAGATTTGTATTCCAATTAGAAAAGTATTGTGTACACAGACAACGTTACTCCGGCAAAATCACATCTCCAAGAATACCATAGACTATAGCGCAATATCATAGATAACCTAGCTCCGATTACAATTACTTATAATTAATGACAATGGATACTAGCCTATTTGATCTGATAAATAATATAATGAGATCAGGTGGCTGCCGCCACATCACCCCCCCACGGAGAAAAAAGAGGTATTACAAATCAAGAACCTGTCTGAATCTTACTTTGCGGCCTGCCCGAGTAGTAATAGGTGGCAAGGTCGATGCTGGTGGGGGTGCGGTTACCAAACCAGGGAGTTGATCCCCTGGAAGATGGCATGGGTGCATTTGGTGTAATGATGGTAGGTGCAAAAGATGGAGCAGGGTTATCAGCCATGTTTGCCGTCTCGCCTGATTCTAGTTCCAGGTGAGCAGGTTTAATGCGGTCAATGCTCACTTCATGTTTTTTACCACCTATCTCTAAGGTGAGGGTCTTGGGTGAACGTCCAAGTATTTTATATGGCCCAGTGTATGGTGGTTGGAGCGACCGTCGGACCGTATCGTCCCGGAGAAAAACGTGAGTTGCGGATGCCAGGTCTTTAAAAATAAATGTCGACTGCTGCGAGTGTCGCGAAGTAGGAGTGGGTCGAAGAGCGGCCATTTTTGTTTTGAGTTGAGCCACAAAATCACTTGGGCTGTTGTCATGTTCAGGTATGGCAGAATTGAGTACCAGTTCTCCTGGTAGTCTCAATGGCTCGCCGTATAGTAATTCGGCTGTCGAGCATCCAAGGTCCTCTTTTAGCGCAGTTCGAATTCCGAGAAGTACCAATGGTAGTGCCTTGTACCAGGTATCAGCATGGCACATAAGAGCTGCCTTCAATTGTCTGTGTAGGCGCTCGACCATCCCATTAGCTTGTGGATGGTAACTTGTGGTTCTGATTCTCTGAGTGGCACATACGTCCATGAGGCCTTGAAAGAGCGACGATTCAAACTGGCGACCTTGGTCTGAGGTTACATTACTTGGTACTCCATAGCGAGAGATCCAACCGTACAAAAATTTGTAGTTAGAGTTGGTAGAAGAGGCTAAGCTAGCAACGGTAAGGGTTAGTTCTTCTAATTGTTTTTTAATGGTATCCAACTCAGTGCTGCTGCTAGCTGTACTACCCGTTGTATTACTGGTAGCAACAGCATGTATATGGGAAATGTTAGCTACTTCATAAAGTTGGTCTGCTAATTCGGCACGATCATCTAGAGCTTTTTACTAGACCCTATGAGGATGCTTTGAACCTGACTTGTCAGCCTGCTCATCCATATGGTTTGTAACAATGGCTCTGGTACAGCTCCATCAGCTAAAGATTTTAGGTGACGAAGGAAGGCAGAGGGTTTCCTGTCTCCAATGTCTTCTTTTCAAGAAGGCGTCTGATTTTTTCCTCTCTGGACTCTGAGAATCGACTGATGAGAGCTTCTTTCAGTTTACTATAAGGGTTGTCAGCAGGCGGCCTAATTATAATTTCTTCAGCTTCGGCAGCACTTCTGTTGTCAAGCTGAGAAATGGCGTAATAGAATTTGGTTTGCTCCTGTGTTATTTGGTTAATGTGGAACTGAGCTTCTAAGCTTGCGAACCATAACCCTGGGCGGTCAGGCCAGAAGGGTGGGACCTTGATAGAAACTTTTGAGACATTTCCAGAATTTCCTGTTCCACCATTTGCACCACCATTTGTACCACCATTTGTACCACCACCTGTTCCATTAGAGTCAGTCTTCTCATCATCATTAGCCATAGTAAGTTTTTACTAATTTAGTGATACTAAACAAAAAACAGAGGCTAATATGTACCTAACACAAATGAGAATGAATGTTGGTAGTAATTTAATATAGTATGTTATTTTATGAATTGAATATATGGCTGACAAAACATAAACAAAGTAAGGAAGCAAAATAGTTAAATTAAATTATCTTAAATTTAACAGAAATTGATGCGTCGGTACGATAAATTTAAATGCAGGTAAGTAGTAGCATAGCATAAAGTGTTATTGTTGAAACAGAACACCAATTGTCCAATATAGTCCACTTTGTAGGTGTATTTTAATATAAGAGTCCGGAGAATAAAATTAATGGATACAATACTTGCGTGTCGGCGTACTCGCAGAAATCAGCTGGTTAACAGTGGTCCATATCACTGTTAGAATAAGTTGTTTGTTATCATATCAGTAACTTCGCGTACACAATCACGTAAACAAGGTTATCACTTTTTTTTTTTTTTTTTTTTTAATTGTGGCATCACATCTCGTGATTCGAGACGTATTTCGCCAATGACGATGTAGACTCGATCTTATCACTCGAGGAGGTTGTTCGGTGAAATAATTTTGAATTTGTGAGAGGAGTAGACAGGAACATCTAAAACAAATAACATTTAGTGTAGGACGGCACAAACAACACAGACAACACAATGTTTAAGTACTTATTAATGGTAAAGGAGGAAAGTTAGACATGAACGGAATAGAGGAATGTAAAAATGCATAATACAGAGATGTCTAAAGAAGGGTATATAAATATCATAGTTTGATATCATGGCATTGAATATATTTAATCAAATAATTACCAGAGGGAGAGTCCATGTAACAAAGTAAAGATTGAAGATTAATAGGTCGCGGAATATTACGAGGGAGAATATCATACAGAGAAAAAGAATACTTCGAGCAGTTGAAAAAAATATGGTCTGGAGTACCTTCCTCGAGACCACACTCACAAAGAGAGTGATCCGCACCCTAATTTTGGAAAGGAAAACTGGCGTACAGGCATGTCCTAAACGCAAACGACAAATTGTAGACGTGGCTTGCTTACTGCACGATCTAAAACGGGAGAACCAGGGTTTAAAGGGAATAATAGGTTGTATATTGCCATAATAGCGTCCTTTCAATAATCTTGAGGCGTTCCATTGTTCCTGCCAAGATTCTCTCAGATGAGATCGAGCAGCTTGCAGTAGGTCAGAGGAAAAAGCATTGTTGTGGTCCGAAGAACCCATTTGTATTGCATCTTTTGCCCATGAGTCAACCCTTTCATTTCCTTCTATTCCAGTATGACTCGGGATCCAGGCGAGTACAACTTCCAAATTATTTTTTTCACAATCACACAGCAGTTGTTTTATTTTCAAGATTAATGGTCCATTTTTTGATTTAAATTGGTTACTACATATGGATTGCAAACAGCTTTTACAATCAGAAAAAATTATAGATTTTTTAATACTATGTGAATAAATGAAAGAGATGGCTTCAAACAACGCCACGGATTCACCTGTAAAAACGGAAAATAGAGATGGGCTTTTGAAACTTAAAAGGACATTGAATTTTGGGATCCAAACTGCTGAACCTACATTACCATCATTCGACAGTTTGGATGCATCGGTAAAGATGGGTAACCAATCTTTCCAATCTTCTAAAAGTTGATTAAATTTGAGGTTGGCATATGGTTCGTCCTTGGCTATACCGAAATCAAGAATAACCTGCGGTGAGTGAATTAAGGCATCATAACTGGTTTCAAAAAGTGGATTAATGGAAGATTGATACTGGGAATACGGAAGGTCCTTCAATTTTAAATAACTTTTAACAATTCTTGGGGGATCTTTATGGGTCCAATATCGATTTGTCTCAATTTCATGGGAAAGTGCCTCAAGACGTGGGAGAACGGGGTGGCAACTTAAAGAAGAGGCCTTAAAAATATAACGGTCAGCCAAATATTGTCTCCGCAGGAAAAGTGGTGGGTCTAAACATTCAACCTGCATGGCGTTTTTGGGAGAGGATTTCATAGCACCCAGAATAATTCTTAAACACTTCGCCTGAATAAGGTCAATTTTTTTTAATGCCATTTTACTGCAGGGTTCTAAAATAATAGATCCGTAATCAATTTGACTTCGGACTAGCGCGTTGTAAATAAGTTTTTGACAGTACGGATGAGACCCCCACCAAACGCCAGAAAGTGCACGCATGACATTTATTCCTTTCTCACATTTATTAATAACATAATTTAAATGATCTACACCAGACAATCTGTTATCAAGGATAACGCCAAGGAATTTTACAAAGTCGGAAACAGGTATGGCTTGATCTTCATATATGATGGTGACAGGTGGAATGGCTCTTCTTCTTGTGAAGACAACAACATTGCTCTTAGTTGGGGAAAGTGTAAGACCATGGTCATCTAGCCATACCTTTAAGTAGCATAAGGCTTCATTCAAACGCGCAGAAGAAGAGTCAATGGACTTAGAGGAGTGAA
Source organism: Phthorimaea operculella (assembly GCA_024500475.1). NCBI lineage: Eukaryota > Metazoa > Arthropoda > Insecta > Lepidoptera > Gelechiidae > Phthorimaea > Phthorimaea operculella. The sequence continues at coordinate 3,524,211 of JANFCV010000047.1, read as the reverse complement.
ATAAGACTATATCGTCAGCGTATTGAAGTATGTCACAGAAGGGAAACAGACAGATGGAGGTCGAAAGTATAAATACTATAAAGAAGTGGGCTGAGTACAGAGCCTTGCGGAATCCCATGCCATAGGGTCCTTGGCTGAAGAAAGGAGCAACCAGAACGGATCTTAATTGTCCTGCCCATAAACATTCTGCATATAAAATGGACAATCCTGGGAGGAATGCTCAGCTGTAGCATTTTGCTCTGAGCATCGGCAGGAGGACGCTATCATAAGCCGCAGAAATGTCTAAAAGCATCCAACAAGATTTTCATTTTTCGATTGACTTAGACGTATTTCAGATGTAAGGATACTTAAATTGTCCATGGTGCTCTTGCCTTTGCGGAAGCCAAATTGCGTGTCAGCAAGTATCCTTCGGTTCTCCATAAGCCACTCTAATCTGTTTTTTATAAGGTGTTCAAGAATTTTCCCTATGGTTGATGAAAGAGCTATAGGCCGATATGAGGTAGCAACATTAGGATTTTTATTAGGCTTTAAGATAGGGATAATGATCTGGACTTTCCATGAATCCGGAATTTCGCCGGAGGTAAAAAAGCTATTCAAAATATTTAAAAGGAAATTTCGACTATACAAGCTTAGTTTGACAATAAAACAATAAGGTATACCGTCCTCACCCGGAGAAGTGTTTCGTAACCCATCTAAAACAATACTGAGCTCTGCCATTGAAAAGGTTGATCAAAATTGTCACATGTGGCAGAAGGTGGGGAAAAGTTTATACAAGATTCCTCAGGAACATACTGGGGTGCAAGTTTATCTGCAAAGTCTTCCAGCCACGAAGAGGAATCAAAAGAGGATAAAGAGTCAGGTCTGAGGGACCCTCTAAAACGTTTAATATTTCGCCAAACTAGCGATGGCGGGGTCTTAGGCGACAAACTCTCGCAAAAACCCCTCCACCCCTTCTTTTTTCTTTTGGATAAAAAGCGTTTAACGCGTGCCGATATTTTTTGGAAGGAAATAAAATCCTGTGTGGTACCTGATTCATTATATAGAAGCTCTGCGTTATCTCTATCTCTGAGCATAGCCGTACATTCCGAATCCCACCACGGAGGGGAAGAGATGTTAGGGTTAAGAGGTTTCTTTTTAGGGATGTACAAGTCAGCGGCCTCAAACATGACATCAACAAAAAGGGAATATGCTAGATTTGGATTGCTGATGTGACTAGGATCAGTGTTTTTTAATCTATTTTCTACATAGGACGAAAATTTTGTCCAATCAGCGTCTTGAATTTTATATTTTAGTAGAGGGTCAGGGCGCGTAAGAGGAAGAACAGATAACGGCTTTGAAATTATTATAGGAAGTGGTCACTTCCATGAGATTGACTCAGAATTCTCCAGGAGAGGAGGGAAGAAAGGTTAGGAGAACAGGCTGTCAAATCAACAACTGACTGGGGGTTTTGGCCAGGATAAACTCGTTTTGTAGGAGAACCGTCATTTATAACACAGACATTGATGTCATCGAATAAGTCAATAAGAAAGGAGGAGAATGGATCGCAGTGATGAGAACCCCAAGAAGTATGGTGACAGTTAAAATCCCCAAGAATAACTAAGGGTGGTGGAACAGAAAATAAAATTGTTGAGAGATCAGGAATGAGATTAGTGTTAGGGTGAGGAATGTAAAGAGAAATGAAATTGATGTCCATAATCTTTGCAGCGACTGCATTAATTTCAGTTGAATGAGGAGGAGATTAATTTCGGAAAATGGAAAACATCTTTTGATCAACAGAGCACATCCCGCGCGACCGTCATCACGGTCATCACGGAGGCATGAGAAGCCAGAGACCCTGAAACGGGAATCCGGTCTAAGCCATGTCTCCGAGATGGCCGCCACGGACACAGAATGTCTATTAATCAAATTGATGAGATCTGCTTTTTTAGGGCTAATGCTTCTGCTGTTCCACTGGAGGAAGTGGGTCAGAGCTGGAGGAGCCATTGATGACAGAGCACTGTTCAGCGAGTTTAATCAAAGTGGGGGCAACGTCGTTCGGTAGAACATCACTCCATTTGGATATGATGTTGGTGAGAAGTTTGAAAAGGAGTTCAAATAGGTCTTCGTTAGGGGCAATTCTATCTGGCCTCTGAGAGGGCTCAGTGAGGGCACATCCATTGTGTAGCTGAGATGAAGGGTTGTAGATGATATTATTTAGGCTAAGGCGATCATACCCTTGAACCAGGGGAGATCGAGCTCGGGGTGTTGTAAATACGGTCTTCCGATAAGAGGAAGATTTGGGGTAGAGTTTAATGGAGTGAGAGGGGAAAAGGGAGGAGCCGAGGGGAAGATTGAGATTGTGACTCACGTACCGATACTGAGAAAACAAAGTCTTAGCAAGTTCGGAATATTGTCTGCGTGAAGCGGGGAATCGAGCAGAAGCTTCAGCGTAAGAAACGCTGTGTTCGGACATAACAAGTTTAATAGATTTTTGACGCGAGAATTCAGGGCAGCAGCGGTCAGTAGCAAAATGCCTACCTGAGCAAAATAAGCATGTAGCATTTTCGGGAGCAACATTACAGCTAGCACCTGGGTGCTTTTGGGTGCATCTATAGCAGCGGGCATCAGAGCGGCATTGTTTTTCAATGTGGCCGAAGCGTAAGCATTTGTGACATTGGATAGTAGGCAGCTGATAAATCTCCACGGGTAATGATGTGTAAAATGCATAGACCTTTTGGGGTAGGATTTGACCTTCGAAAGTCAAAACCACAGATTGGGTTGGAACCCATGAGGGAGAGCCATCATCTTTGTATACTTTCCTTTGGAGACGTCGGGCTTTTAGGATTTTACCTTGGCCTTCTTTGCATTCTGTGGCATCGACAAATTCTTCCATGGACCATTCAATGGGAACCCCACGAACCAAGCCCATTCTGGAAATGTGGTAAGAGGGAACCGAAGCAACCAGTTTGTGTCCACCAAGAGCAGGGTTTGATATAAAGTTGTTAGCGTCATCAGCAGTTTTAAACTCTACAGACACTTTGTTGCGTCCCAGTGATTTAATGCCGTCTCGGACAACATTCTGGATCTTGTTTTTGACAAGTATGAGACCTACCTTGATAGGGCGGTGAGAGACCTGAGTTTGACAACTCTTCACGCGCCAAATGTACAATAAAAGGGCCCTTGTCTTCCTTTCCATAAGTGCGAGACGAACTCTCCAGTAATGATGGGTGTGTATACAAATGAGAAATTGAGGCTGATGCATTCTCGATGTTTTCTATCTTCTTTTTTGTCTGAAATTCGTCCTCGTTTGGTGTCAATTTGCGTGAAGCATTCAAACGCTTTCTTTCGGAATGATCGGGATTGTCTAGCTCCATTTCCTCAAACGTATGCACTCTTTGTTCTACCGACAACGTGCCCCCAGGGTCTGGGGGCTTATCCTTTTCGCCTCCGTCCATAATTCAAATGACCTTTTGGTCAGACAGAAAGTAGGATAGTTTTCACAACTTACCAAATTAAAAAACCTCCACCAGCTACTTAAAAAGCAGGGAAATTTGGGAATAGGAAAAATAACCTAAAAACTCGAACTAACTCACTCAGCGTGCCTCGATCAAGTCAAGGTTATCACTTGTCACGCTGACAGCTGCTGTCAATTGTTTTTCGCGCGATTAATAGTTCCTTCAGATCCCGCTGTGTAGGAGGTGGCGCCACCGTCAATGCAATTCGTTCGGTCCGTAAAAAGTAATGGCGTTTTGGAAAGTTTGCAACAAGGGGGCAAAACTTATGAAAATGAATGCCTCGTACAAAATACGTATGTTACGCACTAGCACTACTGCCGCACTCATGCACTATGACGAAAAACACACGAAACGCGTACTTTTGCACCGATTTTTAGACCGATTTCCTCCGTGGAATGCCGGTTCTGGGCTGCTCCTGCCCGCTGTAGTTGCCGTTTGATCCTTGATGGGACGTCTCTGCGACACGTCCCTCGCTAAGCTGCTGTGGCGGAGTCCGATTTCCGCGCCTCGGGAGGTGCTTGGGGCTGGCTGGAGAAAAGTTGTCCACGCGCCGCGGTGCATGCGCCGCCGGCGGCGTGCGCAACTCGAAGTAGCGGGCTTCTTTCACGTTGATAAGGTCACCATTTTAGCACCTAACTCCAGGCGAGGATCAGGGTCGAAGAAAAACACTGCGATAAGCTTGATGAGATTTGTATTCCAATTAGAAAAGTATTGTGTACACAGACAACGTTACTCCGGCAAAATCACATCTCCAAGAATACCATAGACTATAGCGCAATATCATAGATAACCTAGCTCCGATTACAATTACTTATAATTAATGACAATGGATACTAGCCTATTTGATCTGATAAATAATATAATGAGATCAGGTGGCTGCCGCCACAAAACAAAACCTTTCAGCTAACTCTATAGGGTGAAATTTTACTAGTGACCGATAGCGAAAACTCAAAACCGGCTGGTGATAAGGAACAACTTTCCCCAAGGAACATAGGTCAAAATATGAAAAAAAAATTGGACCTTCCATACAAAATTGCCGATCAGCTGATTTTGGTTAGTATGGGAGGTCCAATTTTTTTTTTCATATTTCGACCTATGTTCCTTGGGGAAAGTTGTTCCTTATCACCAGCCGGTTCTGTGGTTTCGCTATCGGTCACTAGTAAAAATTCACCCTATATATGCCTAACAGTTAATGGAACTATACAAGTTTCTGCCTCCATAGCAATAACTGGAGTCGAGCACATGGCCCCAGTTATAATTCTCAAACCTTTATTTTGAATCACATCTAACTTTTTTAAAGTAGCCAAATTTGCATTCATATATGCTTAAGCACTATAGTCAAAATGACTGCGGACAATACTTTTGTACAACATAGATAGAATTTGTGGGTCTGAACCCCAGTGAACTCCTGCCAAGGAACGAAGAACATTTAATCCTCTTGAAGCACTTTTTATTATATTATTAATGTGTGTAAGAAAAGTCAATTTTTTGTCTAAAAGAACACCTAAAAACTTCTGCTCCTCTGTCCATGGCAGCTGCACACCATTGTATACTACATTGTTTAAACAAATGTCAGATTTTTTGGAAAATATCATAGCTTTACCTACTTTTTGTTGGACTAATAACTAAATGCAGTTTATTTGTATAAAATTCATGTAATTGACTCAGGGCCAAGTTTAAATTATTTACAGCTATATTAACATCTTTATGTACAGTATATACAACAATATCATCTGCAAATTGAAGAAATTTTACGTTATTTACAGTTAGGTATTTACAAATCTGGCAAGTGTATAGGTTATACAAAAGAGGCGAGATCGTAGCGCCCTGCATTGTGCCTTTATACACTTGTCTTGGTCCATGTAATATGTTATTAAACTTTACATACATTGTTCTATTATATAAAAATTCAAATATCCATTTACAAACTTTTCCAGGCACACCTATTTCACTCAGCACTACTGCGAGCACTGAAGGGTTTACATTATCAAAAGCCCCCTGCACATCAAGGAAGGCGCATACTGTTGAGGAATGAGCATAGAAGGAGTTTCGAATATCTGCCAGCAAAGTTACAAAACTTTCAGCACAACTGCGCCCTTTTCGGAAACCAAATTGTTGGGTAGGTAAAATTTTATTTGATTCTGTATAATAATCTAATCTTGTTTTTACCATGCCCTCAAATAATTTTCCCAAGCAAGAAGATAGAGAAATTGGCCTATAAGAATTACTATCATTGACTGGTTTATCAGGTTTTAGAATTGGAATGACACACTGTGTTTTCCATGTAGGAGATATTACCCCCTTTTCCCATAATTGATTAAAAATACTCAATAAAATTCTCTTTGCACCATCATGTAAATTGATAATAAGATTGTATGATATATCATCTAAACCCGGTGTAGAATCTTTTTTGCGTGATTTTAAAGTTAAAGAAAATTCTTGCCATGTAAATGGTAAAGTAAGAAAATGACCTGTATTGTCACCTTCATTATTGAAAATCGTGTCTAATGTTGCGTTTTCTATTTCTATTTCAGTTGAAGTCAGAGGAGCATACTTATCGAGAAAAGAGGGGATCCATTCATCATTCTTTGGTCTATTAGTGATTTTAATGCGTTTAAACTTTCTAATGTAATTCCAAATGAGACTAACCGGAGTAGGTATATCTATTAAAAGATTCACATAAACATCGCCAACTACTATGTTTCTTTTCTTTTATAATCAATTTCTTTTTTGCATGAAGTCTTTTGTAAGTAATGTAATTATCTATTGTGGGGTTAGTTCTATAGAAATTCAAGGCATCTTTACTTTTCTTAACTGCTTCTTTACATTCATCATCCCACCAAGGAACTGATATCTTTTTAATGTATGAAGTATCTTTAGTAATTTTAGGAATACAAGTCATCTTTAGTTTATTCAAAATATCACAGAAGTCGTCATAGGATTTAAGAGGATCATCATCTGATAATTCAAAATTTTGGAACATCACTTGAGAAAGTGATTTATAGTTGACCCAGTCTGCTTTGTTGTATAAATATTTTTCTATTGGGTTGCCTATCTCGTACTTATCGATTAGAGTATGCAAATCAACTGTGGTAGGGTAATGGTAACTACCCATAGGGTCCTCATGGACCTTCCAGTCACACATAGCAGCAATGGTAGGACTTGCACAAGTAATATCAATAGCAGATTGATTATGGTTTATTCTACCTACAGTAGTTGGTGCTCCTGAGTTGAGTATACATAAATCAGTCTCATCTAAAATATTGTAAATTTCAGTGCCCCTAGAGTTTGTCGAGAGGCAGCCAAAAGCCACGTGATGAGCATTAAGATCACCAGCCAAGACCATAGGTCTAGGTAGATCATCTAGAATTTGCTTAAACCTCCTTCCTCTAAAATATCTCCCTTGCCTTGGAGGTGGAGCATAGGCACATAAAACTGTAATCTTTCCTATATTGGTAGCAAGAACAATGGCTATGGATTGTAAATAATCATAATATGGGTTGTGAATAATAGAATATTTAAAAATATCTTTTACTAAAATACCTACACCACCATGACCGTCTGGACCATGCTGGAAATAAAATGGTAATTTGGGATGGCAAACTTGGACTTCTCCTTAGCAAAGTTTCATTCAACAGACATACATCTATGTCATTTTTATGTAAATATTCGATTAGTAGGGTCTTTTGCTAACGGCACCTTCAATATTAAAATGAGATATTCTAATAAAAGATTTATCCATTATAATCTAATTTGTCAATAAGAACTTCTTTAATTTTTTTGTCGTCATTTTTCGTTACTGTTCCTAGAGCGACCAAAGAAGCAACAAGTCCGTTCATGATGAATTCGTTGTTAATTAATTCGGATAATAATTTGTCAATTGGGATTGATTTTTGGTCACTCTTGGTTTCAGTTTCTACTTGAGATTTGGGCTGAGTAGAAGAACAGTTCTGCTTCTGCACTATTGGTTTGTCAATGGGCTTTGGTGCGATTTTCGGTTTCATTACTGGGAAATCTTTTTCATAATTTCTAACTAAATTTTTTTCGCCATTGGCCACAATAGCGGCATAGGCTGACCTGTTCTTTTTCTCCTCAATTTTTGCTTGCTTGACGGGGTATTGTCTTGCAATAGCAAGATGAGCACCACCACAGTTTACACATTTAATTTTGGTTTCGTCATTACTGTCTGTGCATTTAGTGTAATGGTGCCCCTGGGCACAGATTGAGCATATTTGTGTGCCTTTACAGATCTTTGCTCCGTGATTAAACTTAAAACATTTGTAGCATTGGAGCAGAGGCGGAACATACTCCGATACCTTCATGCGACAAATATCTAATAAGACATAGTCCGGTAAAGTATTGGAGAGGAATGTCACACTCACCGAAGTGAACGGCTTGACCTCCCCGTTGGTCTTTTTGGTAAAGCGGCGAACGGCGACTACCTCAACATTGCACGTTAGCTTCTTGAATATCTCTTCATTAGATATGCTTGTTGGTACATACCGAGGTACACCGACTGTTTCTACAGCTTTAGCTGGAATAAGTAAATGCCCTCAACGAGTGTCTGGACAAAAACTCCGCGTCTTTCAGAAAGTTGTTAGCCTCAATGGCCTGTGTGAAAACAACCCCCACCTTGGTGGCGTTAATTCGCTTTATGTTATAAACTCCCTTCGCGTTACGCTTGAAAAAGTTGGCCAACATCAATGGGTTGTTGTTACCATACTTTTCATTTTCTTTTTCAACATATACGGTATATTCCCCGTGCGCTGTGTTTACTGGGAACACCCGAGTGTATCCCGGTTTAATATATGGCTTAAAAAAGTCATCATTTCCACCAGAATGGTCCAGTCTTCCTGGCGGAACCACCACCCCCAGGAGGGGGGTCTTGGACCCCCTCTTGCATGTTTCCCACAACACTCACTGCCTTTATTTACAATTTACACTATATTACAAACAGAATAATTAAAATAACTAATAAAAATGAATTTATTTTTATCAAAGATAAAAGTTCGCGCCTATCGTCTTAAAAAGCCCGCCGAAAAGTCCCTCCGAGGTTCACGTTCACGCAGTGTTGACGGCACTCGAAAACCAAACCAAAAGATCCGAAATCAAGTCCGACAGGATCCGATTTTACCCAGAAGGAGGCTTAAATATTTTTTATTTTTGTCCGTGTTTCTGTGAACCATTTTCTTATAAAGCCAAAAAAAGAGTTTGAAGAAATGGTGCTAATTTGCCACTAACTGCTTTACTAGACTCAGATTTAGAATTGTTTGGTCCAGGAGTTGAAAAAATTGGTGACGGAGTTGAAAACCTTTGAAATTAGTTAATCAGGGTTTTCAGGGAAATATCAAGTAAAAAAATATTGAAAGTAAAGAAAGGGAACCAAAAAATCAAGCCAAGTTACAAATAGCACATTTGCAAACACTTAGTTAATTGTTTTTGCTGTTTTGTTAATTCTTCTTCTTCTTTTGTTAATTTTAAGTGGATTATGTAAAATCGTGAAGTTAATAAAAGACAAAAACCCGACTGCGGTAACTTTAAAGTAGTATTTTGCTGTAAAAATCCGCCATCTTGAATCTATAACTTTTTAATATAGCCAGTGTCATTTGCGCTGCTGAGACGAATCTAACGACACCTCATATGTCAAAATAAAACTATCCGTTTGGGCTGTAGCCCGTGAAAAAGATTTTTTTGTCGACATACATACAAACATACATACATACATACATACTCTCGAAAAACATAACCCTCCTTCTGAGGCAGTCAGGTAATCAGAAAACGCCAAATATATAGGGTGATTGGAAATTCGATGCATTCCCTGAAGGTGGTTAGAGGGGGGGCCATTTCCAACATATTCTTCCATGGAACCAGGGGTCGGAAATGATTGGTTACAAAATTATTAGTACTTTTGATTTTTTAAAGAAAATTTCCCGATTTCAACTTTAAAAGTCATGCGAAAGCTAGCCAAACCGTTTTATGCATAGTTTTTTGACATGATCTCATAGTGAATGAATAGGACAATCATTTTAGTTACAAGTATAATTAGAAATACTCTTCTTTTTTAAAATACAGCGCCAAAACATGAAAATATTTTGGTGGAAAGGGATTTTTTTCAACATTCATAGTAATCTACTGTAAAAAATCACTATGGAATAATCCGTAAAAACTTCATAACAGAGTTCTCTGTTGCATTAGCTAACCAAAAAGGTACAATAATCTACAATCAAACATGTTTTCATAAAAATAATTAGCATTAATGCAAAAAGCGGCGTGCGAAACAAGGTAATTGACTATGGTCGGTCGACTACGCCAAAGTCAGCAAATGCTGTTTAGATAACTTTTTCAAGTATTTTCGTGGTCTAATGGATGGAGCATTCCCCTCAGGAGTCTGTGGTTCCAAATTCGATTCCGTGAGTTGACCTACAAGGTTGATATTCAACACTTTGTGAATTTTCCCAGTTTGGTTTAAAATCACGTTGAACCACCTGATTGTCCGTAAGAAAATATCGTGCTCCGGAGGGCATATTAAACCATCGGCCTCGATTGATGTCTAATAAACGCAGACGGTGGTTGTAACACTACCATAGCAGAGGTCTAATACTTGTAGAAGGTGGTTTAAAAACTCCGACAAAGATTTATCATTTCAGTTTTTTAGGCTGTTTAAAGCTCAGGAGCTCCATTTCTGAATTGTCGTAATCCAAATCCGTGCACGGAAATCTAAAACGAGTGGACTAACCATTCGTATTACACGTTCTACTACTCGACACTTTAAATGTTAAGGTTTGTGTGAATTTATAAGGGTGTGCATAAATTAATAAGTTTAGTAGAACATGTGATACGAGCACAATTAGTAGCAGATTTTCGCACGATTAGGATTACGACAATTCAGAAATGGAGCTCCTGAGCTTTAAACAGCCTAAAAAACTGAAATGATAAATCTTTGTCGGAGTTTTTAAACCACCTACTACAAGTATTAGACCTCTGCTATGGTAGTGTTACGACCACCGTCTGCGTTTATTAGACATCAATCGAGGCCGATGGTTTAATATGCCCTCCGGAGATATTTTCTTGCGGACAATCAGGTGGTTCAACGTGATTTTTAAACCAAACTGGGAAAAATTCACAAAGTGTTGAATATCAACCTTGTAGGTCAACTCACGGGAATCGAACCTGGAACCACAGACTCCTGAGGGGAATGCTCCACCTATAGATGTAAGCCCGGTTTAAAACCAATTCAACCAAATCGTTTTAAACGAAAAAAACCGTTTTATATCATAAACAACCGTTTTTTTCGGTTTAAAACGGCGGATGGTTGATAACAATGTTTTATTGATTTTAATACATTTTCGTAATATTACAAAGGTAAGGATCACTGAAATGGATTAATGATGTGATTTTGCGGGTTTATTACCTAGTTTGTCGCTCCGAGGCCCGAGCGTAGGTAACCTATGATGAGCAAGTCAGTGTAAAATCGTTGGAAACACCGAATTTTGTATATACAGGGTTATATTAATAATTTGGATGTTCCATACAAAAATTCATACCTAAGTACCTACTCGGCAAAAATTTTTTTGCATTTCGGCACGATTTTTCTACAACGGCCCTGAAATATTAGTCAGACGTGGCGATAGCGGCTGTATTGTAGGTACCTACGGCTGTTTACGCTCTGCCTACCCCGCAAGGGATAAAGGCGTGATTTGTGTATGTATGTATGTGTATGTAAAACACAGAACTTTTTTTTTTGTAGGCGAGTTTTAAACGGTTGAAAACGGTTGATTTCAGGTTTTAAACCGCGAAATTTGGTTTTAAACGTTTTAAACCGGTTGATTTACATCTGTAGCTCCACCCATTAGACCACGAAAATACTTGAAAAAGTTGTCTAAACAGCATTTGCTGACTTTGGCGTAGTCGACCGACCATAGTCAATTGCCTTGTTTCGCACGCCGCTTTTTGCATTAATGCTAATTATTTTTATGAAAACATGTTTGGTTGTAGATTATTGTACCTTTTCGGTTAGCTAATGAAACAGAGAACTCTGTTATGAAGTTTTTAATATGTTGGAAATGGCCCCCCCTCTAACCACCTTCAGGGAATGCATCGAATTTCCAATCACCCTATATTGTAGTAAAGAAGGTTTCATGTTGAATGTGAATTATTGACAAAAGCAACACAATTTTATGTGTGTCCATTGACGACAAGTAACCCACGCCCACCTTGCGTGGGTTACTAACCTCACATGACTGAGAAGGCCACCGAAAACATGTCTGGCGTGGAGTATCGGATGCCGGCTCCACTTTTGCTTAAAAATCATTAACACAACTTAAATTATAATGTACATAAGTAAACTTAAACTTATAAAGCGTGCTGTGATTATACATATCTATAAAAATAGTTTAAATGTGATCGTCAAAGATACTCAAGTAAATAATACACAAACTTTTTTTTTCTTAATCATGATCACCCTAACATACTCACCACGTGGACGTTTAAGCAACGTCAATTTGTATACTGCTTTTCGTCTGTATACGGACGGGTGATTATGTAAACGTCAGAATCTTACATATTGACTTCGACATATCGATAGTATCGATAGTTCAAAAACTATCGATAGTATCGATACTATCGATAGTTTTGGATAGTTTAGTTCAATAACTATCGATAGTATTGCTTCATTTTGAACTATCGGTATGCCTTAATGATTGAAAACTATCGGTATATAGTGAAAATTATTCGGTACTAGTTTCGATACTTTCGATGGACTACACAACGTTTCCAACATTGGAACCTGTAGTTTCGAATTGTACCTATGTTTCGAAATAAAATAGAAAATTTATCCGTAATAATATTCTTTATTAAATTAATACAAAATTAAATGTTCGGATGAAATCAAATGTATAAACTTAAGATATCCCGGAAATTTGTCAGGTACATATTTTTGACTACTAGCTCTTTTTTTAGTGGGATTGTGTTAACCAAAGCCACTTATTTTATTATTATGTACAGTCACGAAACAATCCAATAAGAGTACAAAACATATACAGCATAAAAAATGATGTCATTAATTAAAATTTTAACAATAGTTTTTGAAAAAGTCATACTTACTCTAAAATTCTTAGATAATCTTTAAAATACAAGCTACGACTACACTATAAGCAATAAATCGTATTCACCACTAGCATAAACACGACACTAGCACAGGTAAGGAATTATTGAATTCTATTTTTATTATACCAACACTCTTGTTCTACATTGTACGTGTAAAAGAGATAATTATCCTTATTTCTCTTGTAATATTGCTGTATTGAGTGTAATCTAGTATCCTTGACGCAAGGCACTTTCTTAGAGTTAGGATAATATTATTTATTTCAATTAACGTTGTATGATGAAGAGTAAGCGACTCCCTATACCTATAATAATAGGTATAGTCAATATTTCTTAAACAACATACCTAGTATACTTGAGTACTTAGGTGAGTAGAATAAATAGCTATCAAATAGTAAAAAATATATAAATGTAAAAGCGTTCTACCGAGTTTGGTATGACATTATCATTGCTGTTGTGACAAGGTGTTTATGCAGCTTAAAATGATACTCGCTTGCTTGAGAGACCAAGAGTGAAATATTTAGAAAATGTGCAAACGTACTGAGGATAGTGAAATTCGCAAGCGTCATCAGCAAACAACACAGGTATTGGAGGAGAGACGGTGCAGACAACTTAGCAGGCGTGATCAGGCCCCCAACTGAACAACTCCCTCCAGGGAAAATTACGTTGGGAGACAAACAGAACAGTCTCATACAAAGTCAGATGATTGTGAACTTTGTTTGGGATGTGGTTAATAAAAAAACGCGGAGCGGGATGCGCATCGAAGTCTTCGCGGACGCCCGAAGGGTGCGCAGCGAATTCGTCACGGCCGCAAACCGCTTGTGTAATATGAGCTTTAACCATTGGCTTCATAGGGAAAGTTTTAAGTTGTATAACTTAAAACTTGTATTTTAAGGTGGTTTGATCACACCTGCAAAGTATAAAGTACACTGTCCATTACACCCCCGGTATAGTAATAGTGAAATCAACTTCTTGTTAAATAATAAACAGTCAATTCACAAAGCAGGCATTAGACTACACAACACAAAGATTTAGCTCTTAAGGGGGATCGTTACGTCATACAAACTAAAATCTGAACTTCAACCGAGTTACACATGAGCTAAACAACAATTTTATCAAAAAATCTTTATGTGAGATGAGGAAGGCACACGTAAATATGTCGCAAAACTGCTGAACGTAAAAAAATATCAAGTATTTTCTCCACAAAAAAATTAAACGTGTTTATTGCAGCAGTAGCTCCATCTATGTTCATTAAGTGGCGACATGGTTTTTACAGAGAAATCTGATGGTTAAAAAATTATTTGTTTTATTTTGCGAAAATGTTATAAAAGCACGGGACTTCCCATCAAGTTTTTTAATCATAATTTTGTCTCATTTAAAGACGTAACTCCATTTAAATTTTGTATGGAAAACGATCCACCTTAAGTGATTAAGATTATACCAGAGTAAAAACGTAAAATAAAATACGGCGGCGGCGGCCACTAGTATCTAACAAGTTAAGTTACGTATTTTGCGATTTACTGCTTAAACTTAAGTAACTTAGTGGTGTTAGTTAGTTCTAGTTTCACATCCAGAATTTTGGGGAGATAATATTGTATACAGTATAACACCCAAATACACGCACAACTGTATCTACTCTAGCGCTACATTACATCATAACTAAGTCAACAGATACAAACAATGTGAAACCAGTATAGCTACCACCAATATTCTAATTGCAATTTAAAATAACCTTAAGTATATTGTGACGGCCCTTTCATTGCATTTGTTGTTCACCTACAATCATCCTGCAACGCCGATACTATGGGCATTCGAGGCTCAAATAAAAGCACATTTGGAAACATTTGTCACGAAACAAGAAACGAGTCACGTGACAAAATGGCGGCGATTTTTGATAAATTAATTATGTGAAACAAAAACCACCGCCATTTGGTCACGAGCTGTTGCGTAACGAGCTCAACGAAAGTATTTCCAAATGAATACGCGGCTCGTATTTTAAATTTGCTTTCAGTGAGATAAAATCGTCCTCAGGTAGGTACTTCGGTATTACGAAACTTTATAATTCCAAAAGGATTCCAGGCGTAATACAAACATACAACTGTATGTTGATTGTAATAATGGGTTTTTACGTCACTTGCGACGACCGAATCGAAAAACTTATCTTTAACCATCTTTTCTTTTTTTCGAGTGGGACACCGAATCGTCCAACAGCCCGTGAATACACAATTAACGAAAAGCTCCTGAACGACCGATTTTCCCATACACAACTTTCCCCACGCACCAAACTTCAAGAAACATAGGACAAATATTAGACCCTTCATAAAAAAACGATGTATGGGCGAAACTTATCTGAATTTCCGCTGGAGACGGTGTAGAATCGGACATTATGCGTCAAGAGGTACTCAGCCGGGGTTTGTCGGTTCGTTAAGTGTCTCCGAGCATGCGGAGTTAATATCACAGTTTGATAAAACACTGCATCTAAAAAAACGGAAGCATGGACTTGGACAAATCTACACTTTGGAAAAGTGCACACGTCATTCTGATAATTCCAACAGAATGGTGAATACGCCTCCGAGCACGCGGAGGTAATATAGTTTGATAGAACAGCTCTGCTTCTTCGAAAACCAAAGCACGAACTTGGACGTATCTACAACATGGAAAAGTGTACACGTCATTCTGATAATTCCAACAGAATAGTGAATATGCCTCACAGCACAGTTGATCTAAATCATCTTCATGGGCAAATCTGCATAAAGCTTTCTTGCAGTTGCCTCTGATAAATTCTTTACAAATCTCCGGTTGTTTTATATGATTTTACGGAAACCGTAGCATGGACTTGGACAAATCTACACTTTGGAAAAGTGCACACGTCATTCTGATAATTCCAACAAAATGGTGAATATGCCTCACAGTTGATCTAAATCAACTTCACCTGCAAATCGCATACAGGTCTCTTGCAGTTGCCTCTGATAATTTTTTTACAAATTGATTTCTCCGGTTGTCTTATATGATTTCAGTTTGTTGTCCGAGGCTGGGTTGTTGTTGGTGGTGGAGGTTGTTCCCTTCTCCACTCGACTGGTTTTGGGCTTCATCGTCTTCGTCTCGCCTCCCTTGTTCGATGGTGGCTGTGGCACTACAGGTTTCACTTCCTTTTTCTACAGTTTGTAGGTTGGAACCGCAATAGTCACAGAATTAGCTAAAGCTAAAGTTGTCTCACTTCTACTTTTTAGGATTCTCTTCATGTTTTTGAAATTTGGAGAATTTCGGAACTTGATTTGTTCTTCTTTCACACCAACTCTTCTTACTGTTGTTGTTGGTGGTGGGGTTGGTCCCCTTCTCCAATCGACTGATTTTGGGCTTCATCGTCTTCGTCTCGCCTCTCTTGTTCGATGGTGGCTGTGGCACTACAGGTTTCACTTCCTTTTTCTCTAGTTTGTAGGTTGGAGCTGCAATAGTCACAGAATCCGACTTTCCGAGGTGTATCCGTACCGATTTCCGACCATCTTGAGCTTCTTGGCATGAACCTTTCATCTGACTTGAACTTTGGGAAATACAAGGTGTTCCAAAGGAAATACATTAAATTGGAGACGTTGTGTAGACCATTGTACTGAACAATTTCCATTATTATGGCACCAAGTTTGAATTCTTAACAATTAAGAAGTTAAAATTTTCATAAAAACTAAATGCCTACATTTACTACAACCATTATGTATTACCCCTTATCCAAGATTGCAACCTTGCATTTTTAACTTGTTGGATTTGAATCTTCGAAAAAGTTTGAAACATAGTTGTCTATGTTTTAAATTTAAACGAAAACTTAAGATAAAAGATCTCTTTCTTGGTGTCAACTTTATTTTATTGCCGCCTCAAACTAAAAACTTCTTTTGATTTAGAGTGCGCCTAAAAAGCTAGAATTGACGTCAGTAGTCTGGGCGCCACCTCTCTGTCTGTCAGTACCAAAACGACAGTGACAGCACTACTGAACGTCTGAACTTCTCATACATTTGACGTCTGCAACTGCTTACACTCTGTCAGTACGCCGAGGGGCCTAATGCGCGCTCTATAGCTTGCTTATATACTCTAAGCTTAGAGCACCCCTATAGACGCAAAGACAAAGGGCCAATCAGAGAATCCAGTAGAGTCTGTAGTGTCAGTTGTGTCAGTTTTTGACGAACATGACATTTGACCTTAGTCTACGCTACATCTGTTGCCTTGGCAACTAAATTACCGCCAAAACCGTTGCCTTGGCAACAGTTGTAGCGGTAATTTCAAAAGTTTTTCCAAGACGGTAACAGAATAAAGATAAATAAAGGTCATAATAAATAAAGCTCCTTTCATAATGTGGGACTCAATTAAATCTAACAAATTTAAGTTGCTAATTACTTCTAAACGAGAGGTTTTCATAACTTGGCCCCATAATGAAAATTATTCGGTACGATGGCCTACACAACGTCTCCAATTTAATGTATTTACATTGGAACACCTTTGTATATTGAGTCTTTGGCCACGACTGCAGCAAAAAGACTCGGAATTCTCTCACAGGTCAGGCGATACTTCACACCAGTACAGCTTTTACAACTATACCAAGCTCAAGTCCGTTCCTGCATGGAGTATTGCTGTCACCTATGGGACGGGTCTGCCAAATACCAGCTGGCAGCCCTGGACTACATTGAGAAGCGCGTCAAGAAACTCATCGCTGATAGGGCACTTATTGACGCAAAGTTACAGACCCTCGAACACCGTCGCAAAGAAGCTTGCTTGTCGGTATTCTACAGGATACATTTCGGGGAGTGTGCACAGTCTCTCCATGACCTGATACCTCCGTCACCATTCCATCTCCGGTGCACGCGACGCCGGTTGGGATTCCACCCTTATATCGTAGACATCCCGCAAATTCGCACAAAGCGCTTCGCTTCTACATTTTTAATGCGAACTGCTAAGGAGTGGAACTCCCTGCCTGCGGATCTGTTTCCGGAACGTTATAACCTGGGCCTTTTCAAGGCGAGAGTGAATAGGCATTATCTGGGCGAGCATGTTCCATCATCGTCTGCATCGTCACTTAACATCAGGTGAGATTGCGGTCAAATGCTTACCAATTATTTACATAAAAAAAAAGAATTGGCTAAAGCTAATGTTGTCTCACTTTTACTTTTTATGATATTTTGTCATGTTTTTGCAATTTGGAGATGGTCGGAACTTTGTTCTTCTTCCACACCAACTCTTCTTAGTTTTTTGTCATCTGCCTGCTAACCTTATTGTGAGGATGTTCAGCAGTTTTATGTTCTTCTAGTTGAGAACGAGGATCTTCTTTTTGTTCTCCTCCGACGACTGCAGCATGTCCTCCATTTTCTCTTTCTCACACTTCAAACTGAGATCTGTGAGATTACATTTTTTGCATAATAGTTATATTTGCTTCTTCGAAAACTAAAGCATGGACTTGGACGAATCCACAACTTGGAAAAGTGCACATCATTCTGATAATTCCAACAGAATAGTGAATATGCCTCACAGTTGATCTAAATCAACTTCATTAGCAAATCTGCATACAAGTCTCTTGCAGTTGCCTCTGATAAATTCTTTACAAATCTCCGGTTGTTTTATATGATTTTACGGAAACCGTAGCATGGACTTGGACAAATCTACACTTTGGAAAAGCGCAAACGTCATTCTAATAATTCCAACAGAGTGGTGAAAATGCCTCTCAGTTAATCTAAATCAACTTCACTGGCAAATCTGCATACAATTATCTTGCAGTTGCTTCTGATAAATTCTTTACATATTGTTTTTTTGGTTGTTTTATATGATTTCAGTTTGTTGTCTGAGGCTGGGTTGTTGTTGGTGGTGGAGTTTGTTCCCTTCTCCACTCGACTGGTTTTGGGCTTCATCGTCTTCGTCTCGCCTCTCTTGGTGGCTGTGGCACTACAGGTTTCAAGTATTTTTCTCTAGTCTGTAGGATGGAGCCGCAATAGTCACAGAATTGGCTAAAGCTAAAGTTGTCTCACTTCTACTTTTCATGATATTTTGTCATGTTTTTGCAATTTGGAGATGGTCGGAACTTTGTTCTTCTTCCACACCAACTCTTCTTAGTTTTTTGTCATCTGCCTGCTAACATTATTGTGAGGATGTTCAGCAGTTTTATGTTCTTCTAGTTGAGAACGAGGATCTTCTTTTTGTTCTCCTCCGACGACTGCAGCATGTCCTCCATTTTCTCTTTCTCACACTTCAAACCATCTTCAAACTGAGATCTGTGAGTTTATTTTTTTTGCATAATAGTTACATTTGCTTCTTTGAAAACTAAAGCATGGACTTTGACGAATCCACAACCTGGAAAAGTGCACACGTCATTCTGATAATTCCAACAGAATAGTGAATATGCCTCACAGTTGATCTACATCAACTTCATGGGTTAATCTGCATATAGGTCTCTTGCAGTTGCCTCTGATAAATTCTTTACAAATCTCCGGTTGTTTTATATGATTTTACGGACACCGTAGCATGGACTTGGACAAACCTACACTTTGGAAAAGTGCACACGTCATTCTGATAATTCCAACAGAGTGGTGAATATGCCTCTCAGTTGATCTAAACCAACTTCACCGGCAAAACTGCAATCAGGTCTCTTGCAGTTGCCTCTGATAAATTTTTTACAAATTGGTTGTTTTAATGATTTCAGTTTGTTGTCTGAGGCTCGGTTGTTGTTGGTGGTGGAGTTTGTTCCCTTCTCCACTCGACTGGTTTTGGGCTTCATCGTCTTCGTCTCGCCTCTCTTGGTGGCTGTGGCACTACAGGTTTCAAGTATTTTTCTCTAGTCTGTAGGATGGAGCCGCAATAGTCGCAGAATTGGCTAAAGCTAAAGTTTTCTCACTTCTACTTTTTAGGATTTTCTTCAAGTTTTTGAAATTCGGAGAAGGTCGGAACTTGATTTGTTCTTCTTTCACACCAACTCTACTTACTTTTTTGTCATCTGCCTGCTAATATCATCGTGAGGATGTTTAACACTTTTATGCTCTTATGCTTCTATGCTTCTTCGAAAACCGAGGCATGAATTAGGACAATTCTACACTTTGGAAAAGTGCACACGTCATTCTGATAATTCCAACAGAATGTGAATGTGTCTCCTAGCATGCGGAGGTAATATCACAGTTTGATAGAACTCTGCTTCTTCAAAAACTAAAGCACGAACTTGGACGAATCTACAACTTGGAAAAGTGCAGAAGTCATTCCGATAATTTCCCATCTTTAGGTTCCGATATCGGTGGTCACTAAAATCGTGAAATATCACCCTAGATGCACCGTGTTTCGGAGCTAATGCATTAAATTTGACACGTTGTTTAAAGCATCGTACTAAAAAACCTATAGGATGGGACCAATGCTAAAAACGAGTTTCTTTTCTTTCAAACAACAAATTTAATGCATTTTCTTCGAAATTCGGTGTATACTAGGTTTTATGGGCGTAAAATGATGATACACCCGCGGTACCTAGGTATTTCACATTGCAAGATGAAACTAGGCAAAGAAAGGGCAGTCGTGGCGAGTGACACACACACACACACACGCGCGAGCACGCAACGAGATAGCGTCCGGCAGATTGTTAAAATCTATCAGAATCTGATATTATTCTGGTAGATTTTACAGTGCAACGATGTTAACTACGACGTGTGCTACGATGTAGGCTATGGCGCCTGCTTCGATGTGGGCTACGACGTTGGCTACGGCGTATGCTACGCCTCCCTCGAGGAGTCCTTGCCGATGGGCTGGTCGTTGGCGCACAGCAGCTTCGCCATCAGACTCTGGAGATTGTTGTTCCCACTCACACTCATCACATTCTGAAACACATCAAAGAATAAGCTGTACATGGTGCAAACGAGCATTACAAAAACACGACTGTATGTATTGTTGAAGATCCTTGAACGTCGGGATGGCACATGTATATGTTCAGATTTCAATGAGACATAATATACTTAATAATACCAAATAGTACCTGTAAAATAAAAATTAGTGATGGGCCGAATGTGGATTTGACCGAATTCGAACTTCGGCCGAACATTCGGTATGCAAACCCACCGAATTCGAATTTCGGCCGAATTTCGGTTGAAATTTCCGCGCTTATCTTTGATGCAGCAAAATGTGCCTTTTCTAAGCTAATGAGTAGCTTTTTCAGGTTTATTTTTCTTGTTCCCTAATCTAATAATAATTACGTGTTTGCGATTAATTTATACCTATGCCGTGTGATGCTGGGTTAGAATAGCATCACCCCAATTCTACCCGTGGGTGTCGTAAAAAGCAACTAAGGGATATAATCCAGGGAACGAGCAGCAGCATTCCTAATAAATTCAATACATTGAACTGCACTCGCAAATCTGCCCGCCAAACATGGTGAGTATGGCAATACATTGCGAAGCCTCCTCCACGGTCAGCAGTGAACTGTTGTGGCTGTTATGGTTTATCTATGGTTTGATAAATAATAATATCGATATCCCAATTATAAAAAAAAAAAACCTACAGCAAGTAAGTATCTAAATTCAATGAACTATAAAAGTAGTTTTTATTTAGCTCATGGCTCTTTTTTATTTTAACTACGACGACAACAGCGACAACGAAATGGGCACTCCGATATTGTGAAGTAGGTATTTGCCATACTCACTACGCTTAACAGGCGAATTGGAGAGCGTGCAAGGTTTTAAAGATATTCACAGGGAATGCTGCTGTAAATTTTATTGTCGCCTTTTACGACGCCCACTGGCAGAAAATAGGCTGATGTTATTCTTAGCCGGCACCACGCGATTTTAGTAATTCAGTTATAATGGAACCATAGGTACTTATTCTTTTTGATTGCCCTGTTTTGTAGTATAATGATAATGTGCCGAATGTCGGCCGAAGTTCGGCAGTACGAACCGAATTTCGGCCGAATGACGAAGTTCGGTAAAACCTGCCGAAATTCGGTTTAACCGAATGTAAAACGAATTTTGGCCCATCCCTAATAAAAATTAATATCTCATAACTTTGGTAATAATATTAAAATTCCGGTACAGCGGCGGTTGACTTCAGGTTTCTTCAGGCAGGATACTATTTGGTGTGTCATTCAAATCTGAACATACAACGTGTTACAAAACAACAAATAAATCCGAAAGGGTGTTGAAAGGTCCGTGGCAAAGAGTCACTTAACAAAAAATTAGGGCCGTAGTAACGTTTTTGAAAACTAAGAATTTTTTTATTTTTATTTTTTTACTACATTTATTTTTAATCGTAGCACCGCAGCTCGGCCGCAGCACTACTTTTGACAGCTCAAAGTTCAAATGTACTTACCGTCGCGGCGCAGCGCAGTTCGGTCTACATTGCTGGCTATTACATGAATGTCGTCATCAAATCAATACAAGAAACTAAGTCAACAATCAATGTATGCCGAAGCGGACTTGTTCGCCAGGTAGTGTAGCACCTGACCTAGACTAGTGATGTGATTATTTCATCGACTGATGATAATGAAAAATATTCTTTTCTTTGGCTAGTTATGTAACAGGTTGTATACATGTGTCATCCTGATGTTCACAATAGTAGTTTATGCAACTGCCTAATAATGAGAGGCTTTAGGATTGCGCCTCGTGTGATAATAGCCCAGGATAATAGTTTGACCCGAGCATTCTGTGTCGAGTGTCGTCCCGCCCGGGTGACACTTGTTTTTTTTTCATTTGACTTACTGTTGGCCAGTGTCAAATTGGAACAGATTACAATTTGGTACGCGGGTCAATTCGTTTATTTTTATTCAAATACTAGAAATCGAGTTACTTTATGTAGCTGCCAGTAGTATGAAAGTTTTTTTTAAAGGCTGTATATTCGTAATGCAGTTCATTACGTTCGTACTTTCGCTTCTGTAAAACGAATATTACGAAATGAGTGTAGATAAAGATACATTTGTGTGTGTGTGTGTGTGTGTGTGTTGTGTGTGTGTGTGTACCTTGAGGGCGTCGTCGTTGATGAGTGTCGAGAGCCGGTTGGAGCCGACGAAGCTGCTCAGCTGCTCGACCATCAACTGTCAAACACACGCTAAACGTAAAACACCTGCGTAATGTTATGATATAGCTGTCAGACAAGCGATCGTCAGCCGTTATCGATGTGACACGCGTCTCACGTGTGTAACTTTGTCTCTTCTGTTTCATACATTTTACCCATATAACTAGGTTTCATACATTTTACCCATATAACTAAACGGTTTCATACATTTTACCCATATAACTAAACGGTTTCATACATTTTACCCATATAACTAAACGGTTTCATACATTTTACCCATATAACTAAACAGTTTCATACATTTTACCCATATAACAAAACGGTTTCATACATTTTACCCATATAACTAAACGGTTTCATACATTTTACCCATATAACTAAACGGTTTCATACATTTTACCCATATAACTAAACGGTTTCATACATTTTACCCATATAACTAAACAGTTTCATACATTTTACCCATATAACTAAACAGTTTCAGACATTTTACCCATATTACTAAACAGTTTCAGACATTTTACCCATATTACTTAACAGTTTCAGACATTTTACCCATATAACTAAACAGTTTCAGACATTTTACCCATATAACTAAACAGTTTCAGACATTTTACCCATATAACTAAACAGTTTCAGACATTTTACCCATATAACTAAACGGTTTGTCGCACGCCTCTCGTTACTGCCGATCACTTGTTTGACAGATGCCAGATTGCGGCTCACTTCTACTTTGTCACAGAATATAAGGTCCTATTAAATTCACTGCAAATATTTTAAGGGCATGCGTAAATATGTATAAGAAAAACATCTAAGGCATTTAAAAAAAAATCTACACGCTAGATTTTTTTTTCGTTTTCAAACAAACTTTTAAATTAATTATGTGAACGAACATCCTTTGACTAACCCGACTCCACGTTCCGCCACGTAGACAGGATTCACTTACACGGCACGCACACTAACAACCAACCAATCACAGCACCTTTTTTCGGTGCGTAATTTAAATTCATCGAAGTGTGTGTTTCTAGGACAAACAGGGTGCACTTTTCACTTCTGTTTTGTTTTTTTTAGTTAAATGCAATTTTCTCGAAAACTAGCGTGTAGATTTCTTTAAAAATTTGCCTAATACATGCTTATATTCTATTTGATCTGCCCCTAAAATATTTGCAGTGAATTTAATAGGGCCTTATATACCTATAATACTACTGGATAACTCTGCCGTGTGGTAGCGACTAAGAATTCTGCTACCCTAATATTCTACTCAGGGTGTTTGGTAAAAGGCGACGTAGAGTTTTTGACCTTGGCTACAATATCTGGCAACCATGGTCAACCGTAAGGTGGCGGTAATACCACCTAAAGAGAGTTGACGTCAGGCAGGCGGCCGGTCGTAAAATTATGCCAAATCCTATTGCAACATGATTTTGTATTCAAACAAAACATGTTGCGCCGACCCCAAGTAAATGGGATAAGGGCAGGAAGATGATGACGGGTAACTATGTGGAGATTGTGCCTCACACTGCACTCGGTCCCCTAATATTGAGGAGGGCCACGTCCAGCAGTGGACTGTCGTGGCTGTTGTTTGAATTTGAAACAGTGGGTAGAAGGAGAGTACGTACCTTGTCTTTATCCCCCGTGTTTATGAAACTGCTCGCGACGCTGTTTGCTGACTGCAAACAAAAAGACAAAATTAATCATCATCACATCAATCAATACATAGGCATACATACACAATAAAGGAGAATGACCATTCCTGGTCTAAAAAAGTGTCGCGCCTCACTAAACGAGTAAACCAATAAATAATATCGTAAATTTTAATGAAGAATAGCCACGGCAACCGTTGCACAAAAGAAAGAAACTAATTCATTTTTTAAAAGATTTCCTTTTTTCAGATATTTTTACCGAAGAAGGAATTTAAATTTATCACCGCAATTCTACCCGTGGGTGTCTTAAAAAAGACCAAGGGATAATCATTCAGGAAATGAGCAGCAGCGTTCAAGTGTGGTGAGTATGGCAACACCCCCCGATAGGGGGAGGCCCATGTCCTGTAGTGGACTGTTGTTGCTGTTATGGTTACGGTTATGGACATGGTTTTGACGTGCCTGTCTGGCTCACCCTGTGTTTGTGTATATCTACTGTAGTGAACTCACCGTAGTGGTCTTGACGAGTATCATGGTGAGGATGTTGAGCAGTTTGGCGCTTCGCTTGTTCAGCACGAGGATCTTTTTCTTGATCTCCTCGGAAGACTGTAGCATATCCTCCATCTTTTCTTTTTTGCACTTCAGGCTGCAAGAGAAAATTTGTTACAACTTTAAATGAATAAATGTTTAAAAAAACTAGCTGCAAATATATGGGGGCTGAACCAGGCTATTAAACTCTACAACTTTCCTCAGGGACCATACCTCGAACGAAACACAAAAAAACCAATTGGTCTTCCTTCAAAGACTGGTTCATCCCTTATAATATTTGCAGCGTTTTTTTTTCTTTAAACAGTTCGAAGACCAGTTGGGACAAACAAAAAAAAATTTACATTTTAAGAATCAACATTTTGCTAAGTAGAATTTGTTAACCATTTTAGGAATTCAAGAGAATGCAACATTTTGGTCCTAAAGCAGTTTATTTAATGTTGTCTATATCTAGCAAACTAAGCGTGATTGATAAACTACTGCCAAATCATAGGTAACTTTCATCATTTCAGGTTTTATTTTTAATAAGTACACCACTAAGCAAAACTTCTGTGCGAATGAAAATAGGAAAATGAACCGGTCGTATGCAGCTGCGTCTCGTGCGTGGAAGAAGAACCACGCATACAAGGGGTTAAATTATGATCTGTAGAAAATGAGGAAAATCACATTTGCGGCGTTCATAACAATAGAATGCATAACAGATAAACCGAATGACTGCATGGAGTGAATGATATTTTATAGTGGTGTTAAGAATCTGCTTTCTCAGGGCTAAAAACAAACTGCTCGTCCTGTTTTAGTTTCGATTACTAGCACAGTCACCAATCTCTTGAACAACAAAGAGTAAAAAATAGCTGACAGTATTTCAAGATGTGAACCAGCCTACCTCTGTCTCTCAACAACTTTACCCATAGGTCAAAAATAAATGTAAAGTCGGAATTTTTTACGCAATAGTATAAGAGTACACATTAGCAAAATGCTATAATGACAGTATTTTTTTACGATTCCGAGCAATGCTTAAATACTAGTAATACCTGAGGTCCGTGATTTTGCAATTTTTGCACTTTTTGGCCACCTGCTCATTTGGGTCAAGCTCGCTGGGCGACGTGAGCACTGCAGAAGAAATCATCCAGCATCACAACAATCGCTAGGCTTCAGCAAATCACAATACAATACAATACATCCCGTCATTCCAAGAGCACGCGGAGCTAACAGCCTTAGCTGCTCGGGAGCGGCTGTGGAGCGGAGCGCAACATTTTCAGTACAAATATGCGATGAAAACTCTGCAACAAATTCGCGCACCCACACTGCTCCGCAGCCGTTCTCAAGCCGCTAGTATGATAATACGGCCCTAAATGTGGTCGTTACGTTACATAATCCCCACGGAGGCGTAGTCGCGGGTTAAAAACTCTTGACACCAGGCGTGGTCGGTTGCTCGTCGACTCGGTGGCCAACAAGGCAATACGATCCAGCATATCAGCAAACGAATTGAACAGGCAAATTCTCAGTAAAATCATGTTAATCTCTTTCGCTAGGATCGCATTTGAAAGAGTCAAGAACTAAATTTTTGCACTACAATCCAAGGATATTCAGTTAAGTAAAGTTTTAGGGGATAGCATTTCTTCAGATATGCTGGCTCTTGGTGGCAGGAAACCGCCCGACAAACTTACACAAAATACATGAAACTTACACAAATATATACAAAAGTTATTATTAATAAATAAAATAGTATATTACTACAAATAGACCACAAAGCCAATAATTTATTAAAGTAGGAGATGATAGCGACCAGGTACAAATAAAGTTTGCATCATGAGGGACTGTAAGGCCTACGTACTTCAAAACATATATATAAGGTCCTATTAAATTCACTGCAAATATTTTAGGGTCAGATCAAATAAAATATAAGCATGTACTAGGCAAATTTTTAAAGAAATCTACACGCTAGTTTTCGAGAAAATTGCATTAAACTAAAAAAAAAACAAAACGAAAAAAGTGCACCCTGTTTGTCCTAGAAACACACACTTCGATGAATTTAAATTACGCGCCAAAAAAAGGTGCCGCCGTGATTGGTTGGTTGTTAGTGTGCGTGCCGTGTAAGTGAATCCTGTCTACGCGGCGGAACGTCAGTCGGGTCAGAGGGTCAGTCAAAGGGTGTTCACGTAATTAATTAAAAAGTTTGTTTGAAAACGAAAAAAAAATCTAGCGTGTAGAAGTTTTTCTTATACATATTTACGCATGCCCTTAAAATATTTGCAGTGAATTTAATATGACTTTATATAGATGGCTCGCTTCAAATTGTAAATAGTACCATAAAATAATGATTATACATCAACTTATACATGCATACCTATAATATATGGTAATAGGTACAAGTTTTTCAGGCGATTAAATGATTTTATGGACATGTAGGCATGTGTGTATAAGGCTACAATTTTTTTAAATAATGAACCAGTAATGTTACTACATTACTGGTACATGCTTAAAAAAATATATCTAGATTGATGAAATAAAAAGCTTTGAAGGACTCCTGGTCCTCTACTAATCATCACTTATTTTTTTTTTTCAAAAACCTGATATACCTACTTTTCTATTTCAAAGAAAACAAGGAATAAGTTTGTATGAAATGCTAGAGTAGTACTTACGGTCGTCGATCTCGGACCACTCGCGCTTGAGAGGAGAGACGCTGCGAGGCAGCTGGCTCCTGAACTCCTCCACTTCAGGACGCGCCTCCAAGCTGCGGGGAAACAACGCAATAACACCTCGTCAATATGCGGCTCAGCGTGGGCTCAGCCGATAATACAACAACATAAAAAACAGTATAAAAATAAAATAAAAATTATAAACATAATACATAGTTAAAAACTATTCTGTGGAGAGCACATGCAGCAAGCTTGTATAATTTAATGTAATTATGCAAACAAGATCAAACCCACACACAAACAAAATCAAATTGTCAGTTTATCGGTTGTAGGTTGACAATAAGAAATGTAGATTGAATCTTTGCCTATTATTGATTTTACTTAATTTCTTCAGACCCCTATCACCAGCTCTCTCTAGCTAGACCTAATGACCATAGGACCATGTCGGAAGTTTGCAAACAATTGAGCTAGGTGGATTAGATTATTATTATTTTTGTTCCTTTAATTATTTATTGAAATTGATTTGTTATATTTTTATTATTTATTTACACACGCGAATATTTTTATTTATAAAGTCTTTATTGTTTTTGCACCAATTATCAAGTCTATTTTTAAAAGAGTTCACTGACGGCGCAGACACAACATCATCAGGTAGTTTATTCCATACATTTACAATGCAATTTGATAAATAGTGATAAGCGACATTGGTATTTGAGTGCAAACAGTTCAGTTTAAGGGAGTGGCCTCGATGAATGCGATTCTGATGAAAGATATTTATTCACTTAGTATTAACTACCACAACGCTATATACAATGGCTATATAGATCTGCACGAGTCACTGTGGCAGTTGGGCTGTTACGACAAACTCCTATCACACAAATAATAAAAAAGAAAGACAGTGCACATGTCCTGGCTGCCGTCTGTATCTGCCAGCATCACTCGCAAGATAGCACAACGTAAATAGGTCTGAAAAAAGGTGTATAAAGATACCTACTAATTAATACTGAGTCAACTTGCTAAGTTTGATATAATTAAGTAATTAATTAACATAATAATTTGTAAAGTGTTTTGCAGACAGTTCAGGAGAATGTTGGCAAATAAATAGGTAAAAACGTCAGTAGAGGCAAACACAAACGGGCATCATTTTTAAGAATTACAAAATGCAGGATTTTTTGCTCTTAAAAAAAGCAAGCTATTTACAAAAAAAAAAAAAAGCTACAAAGCAGAATTTACACAAATCACAGACAAGAACGGAACAAAAGACATGTGAGTGTTTTGTTTCTTATTAAAGCTTTATTCAATGAAAAACTTACGTTGCATGTGGTGGCGGAGGGGGTGGATTGGCAAAACTCATCTGCATTTCTGAAAGAATAAAGATGGTCATTTGTAAATTGGTTCCATAAGAAATAACATGATAAATACATTATAATTTAACAAAGCTCTACAAGGGGTCAGGGTTTTATTATATTACACAAATAACAAAAAAGCATACCAGCAGGAGGTGGTGTGGGAGGTCCCGGCGGGGTTTGCTGGTTTTTCAAATGGCTCCGAGCATGCGGAGGTAATATGCCAGTTCTATAGAACTCTGCTTCTTCAAATACTGAAGCATGGACAAATCTACAATTTGGAAAAGTGCACACGTCATTCTGATAATTCCAACAGAATGTGAATATGCCTCAAAGTTGATCTAAATCAACTTCATGGGCGAATCTGCAAACAGGTCTCTTGCAGTTGCCTCTGATAAATTCTTTACATATTGTTTTCTTTTGTTGTTTCACATGATTTTGTTCCGTTGCCGGCGGCTCGGTTGTTGTTGGTGGTGGAGTTGGTTCTCCCTCTACGCTGGACTGTGTTTGTGCTTCATCGTCTTCATCCTGCCTCTCTTGCTTGATGGTGACATTGAGCGGAGGGCTCGCTGGAGGCGGGTACGGTGGTAGCGGTGGTTGGACCACGGCCGGTGCGGGTGCGAGCGCGTGTGGCGGAGGCACAACGGGTTTCACTTCCTTTTTCTCGACTTTCTCAGTCACATTCTGCTCAATGATTGGAGCAGCAGTAGTCACTGAATTAGCTAAAGTAGTCTCACTTCTACTTTTAAGAAACTTTTTCATGTTTTTGAAATTCGGAGAAGGTCGGAACTTTATTTGTTCTTCTTCCACACCAACTCTTCTTACTTTTTTGTCATCTGCAAATATGAAAGATAAAGTAAACAGTAAACATTGACGATGAGACTTGCTGCCGATAGGAGCACAGGTAAGGGACTCACTGATCAGCGTGATCAGCTGTAGGTAAAGTACCACGAAAAGTACCATGAGTGAAAGAGAACGTATGCGTCTATCGCGTGTTTATTACATGGTTTTTCGCTGCTCGGCTTTTTTGAGTCTCCCTCAGTTGAATTATATTAGGAGATGGTCAAATTTAGGATAATAATTTAATTTCAATAAAGGTAAATAACTGTAAAATTTAAAGATCGACTTACCTGCCTGCTTAGCCTGCATTTAAATTGTATTCGATGGCTTTCTGTATCTTCTCATGTCACTATTGTGGTAAATGTATGCAACGAAAATGTATGTGATTAATTCTCGATTAATTCAATAAATGCACGTATGTAACTCACTCACTGCAAGAAAACAAATGAATTACGCATTATTTATTGCGCTGCACGCATGCAATACAAAAAGTATTAACAAAGTGTCACGAACAGTGTTGCCACAACCGACTTTCCAAAGTACACATTTCCGCCTCCAAAATTACACATTTTGAAGTAAAATTACACATGCGCATTTTTTTTTCCTAATTATTATTTTTCTTGAGAAAACTTACCTGGGGGACGTTCACCCGTGCTTTATCAATAAAACTTCTGAACGGAATGGTCGAACGTGGAGTTCTACTCGACGGCCGCTTGTGGCTATTAGAGAGACGTTCACGTGGCTGAGCCACTTTAGAGTGGTATCACACGCCACTTGTGACTACAGGGGCGATGGGTGGTCGCTCTGGTAAGTGGCGTGGTTTTCCTGAAGTCCAGGCAAAACTACACGCCACGACGAGGTCTTACGAGCCGGGTGATGGAGGAGGCCGACTAATGCCCGTCAGCCAGCGGCGGCTGATTACATCTGGTGGGTCATGTCTGGTGTATGGTTCCCGAGGCAGCGGTCATATCCAGTAAGCGGCGGTAGCCGGGCATCTCTGGGAGTGTGTCCACGATCCTAACTACTCGACGTGGAGTAGTGGATGTGGACAGGTGAAGGCCACGTCAGGCTGTGCTGGACAGTACCACCCTGAGCAGCCTATCTGGGTCCTAGAGCCTCCAGTTCGTCCTAGTGGCTATGACCCCGCCGTATGACGGCATCAGGCGCTGGAGGCGTCGATAAAGGTCGCGTCCGCTCCCGTGCGGAGCGCGATCTGGACCTCAGTGAGGGGTCCTGATTGCACTGATCAAGACCTTTCTGTTCTCTTCTAGGATGGCTGTTCGTGAGCTCACTTGTCTTGGGGTCGGTTGGTGCTTCGTCTTCTCTCCCTGAGATGTACTCTATGGAGTACCGACCGCGTCCAACGAACGGTGAGGGCGATGTTCGCCTCCTGCGCCTCCTAGACTTCCGCTTCTTCGTCGTCGTAGTTCCGAAGGGGTCGATGGCAGCCGCCATAAGGGATCCAGCCACGTTTTGGTATCCCTCTTCGGTGCCGCCTCCGTCCTCTTCAGTTCTACGGGCTTCGTAAGAGGTGCTGTGCCCCGTACGGAGCAATTGAGACTGTTGGCCGGCTGCGAGCCGCCACAGTTGGCACATGTGGCTGGCTAGCCTTGATGGGACGCACGTAGTCCACCTTGTAGCCCAGGGTGGTCAGCTCTTCCTGGATGTCCTTCGGGTCTGTGTCCACGGGGAGGTCTCTAATCGTGTCCTTGACTGGCCGCTCTTTCGGAGGTACGTTGCGTAGGCGAACAACAGGATATTCTGGTTCTGGAGCCCTCCAGCGCGGTAAAGTAGCACTGGTAAACGCGGAATTTCTGTTCGCCTTGCGCCAGGAATCAGAACTCTGTGGACATGTAGGGCCGCACATTTGGCGCATGACCGAGCTCCTTCTTTAGCTCGCCGAAGTGGTAGCTCCAGTTCGGGAGCAGATCGACCACTATCAGCGGCGGCTTCTTCTTACACCCCGTCATCTTCATAGACGTCGTGGGTGCAGGTATCGGCGTCTTCCCTGGGTTTGCGCGACGTAGGCTTCAGCATCGTCAGCGTGGACGCATAGGATGTCTGGGCAGATGTCGCCGCTGGACTGTCTCCAGTACCTGAGCTGTTTAGCAGGGGCATGGACAGCGGCGACGAGACCCTCGTAGCCGGAACCGTGCGGGTCCTTGGCGTTGTCAGTGAGGTGGAAGATGTTCCGTGGGCCAAAGGGCGATTAGGTACTATTGTTTCTTGTACCTCTGCCTACACTGGGACAGCGGAGACGGCGAGGGAGAAGCAGGCAGCGGTTATCACTGCTGCGGCGGCAGCAGGCGGCGAGAGGTGACGAGAGGCGGGTCCGTCGAACCCGGCATGGGTGGCGTCCACGATGGACGTGGGCGTCTAGAACACGTGGGACAGCTTGGGTGTTCGTTCGGACGAACACCCTGTCACGACTCTTGAGCGCGGAGCGCTTTTAGCCCTTGAAGGGCATCTTCTTATTTGCCTGGTTCGCGTAAAGCGTAGCCTGCCCTCTACGCAGGACCCTGGAGTGCCCCTCCGCTGGTGGGAGGCCGAGGTTACGGGTTCTCAACAGAACCCTACGTGACGACCAAGAGTAGGCAGAAGCACTGGTAACACACTTTCGAACTGGATGGGTAGTGTGACACTACACCACAACGACAAGGTGGCTGATCCATCTGTCTGTAGTGTGGAAAAGGAAGCTTTTAAGTTCATCTAATAGCAAGAGAGATGTAAAATAGCTTTCTGTCTGACGTTTGTATAGTATTTTTTATAATCAGTTCTACGTTCCGATAAATGAATAGCAAGCAGCGCTGACTCCTATCAATGTTTGAGGTATTAATTTGGCTTAGAGCTTACGAAATTACACATGAGAGGCCAGGATTACACATTACACATGGGAGCCTAAAATAGTACGTCAAATGTGTAATATGTACCCGGTTGGCAACGCTGGTCACGAAAAATGTACACGATACGATTTTATTTTGACCGCCTGCAAACAAAATGGCGCCTGCCTGTGTTGCCAGTATCATCCATCCATATTCAATATTGTGCATCATCACATCATTCACACACATCAACCAACATACAATACTAAATAAATCCTTTGAACTGCCGGTTAAAAAAATAAGATTTCGATTAGCTTAGAATATAAATCATACATACATAACTGAAAACTAATTTAATTATTGTCTAATATTGCTATTCTAGGTTTTTCCCTTCAACGCAGTTGTTGTGAAGGGTTCATATAATGTGATGAGCACATAATAGAAACAAAACTGGCCAAGAGCGTGTCAGACACGCCCACGAATAGGGCTTTGTAGTCAACGTTTAAATATCAGGATATTTCAGCATTACAAAGTTAAATTTGTTGCTGGTTTGTTTGCAGCTGTATGGTTACCAACCGCAAATTGAAAATATTTTATTTATCTGACATCTTTATTGGTACATTATCCTTTATAGTTTTCATGGTAACTGCAGGTTGAGAACTATATTCCATATTTATTTGTTTTAATTTTTAAACTTACAGCTGGAAATAATTACCTATGGCTCAAAAACACCCCATTAAAAGAAACTCGAGACAGAAACATTTTAGAAGACCTATTCAACGATATAACTACCTAAACAAAAGAAAATTATTGCAATATTTTTTTCATTGAATTTATTAAATTAATCTACACATAATATACAATAAATTATACAATATTTACACCCAATGCACGTTAAAATAAAAAATTATAAACTATTAATTAGAAAGATAAGAGCAATGCCTGTTTTTTTCATTTTCATACAAACATATTTCCTTGTTTTCTTCCCGAATAATGCATGTAGCTATGATTCTTTTCTATTACCCGACTGCTTCAGGAGGGTTCTTACGTTCTTACCCATAGGCATGCCGCTTTGTTTATGTTTTATTAAATTTTAATATAGCCAGTGTCTAAAAATCTAACGCTGGGGACATACTTATGGTAGGCTTTAGTGTAATAAAAAAAGAATTATAGCTCTACATTATTTGAGAAAAAACAAGGTAATACGTTTGTATGATAAACCACCACCGCTCGGTAATCGCCTTAATAAATTTTTATATGATAGCTAAAAATACTGATTTATAATTTAATAATATAATTAATTTAAATATTGAATAATGATACATAGTTACATTCAATTACCTAGGTATAACTAATTAAAATAAATTTATGCTTAGTTATTTTGCTAAATAGGTAAATACAGGTAATATGATTCATATCATAAAACTATAAAAAACTCACGAATTGAGTAAATAGATGCCAGGTTGTTGAGGTCGGTCCCAAGTCCTCACCCGTGACCCTTACAAGTCCTAAAATACTAATAGCATACTTGTACAGTTTTAGCGATAAAAAGTTCTAAGTTCGATTTTATTTTAAAATGGTGTGTGTAGCTAACGATAATGCCAGTTACTACGCCAGTTTTAATGCCATTTTAGAAATGTCCTATTTGTAAAATTTCCAATTTGCAAAATATCCAAATGGCTTCGGGAAGCTACAAGTCGTCCAGAATTAGTTATCTTTTCTTTTAATTTTACCAAATTTCTCATATATTTATTAGCCATTTTATTTGATACGTTTTTAACAAAATTGGAATAGGATATTTTTTGGAGAACATTTTGCAAAATGGTTCGTAAGCTGCTGAGTGAGGCAGTTTTTATGAATAATAAATTTGTTAAATTAGTTTGTTTATCTGAGCATATACATTAGCCGCATGACTGCCTATTGATCTACTTGCGGTGTGAAAATTTCAGGGATACAGAGTCATCCATCAATACAATGGATCAATAGTACCACAAGGGCTGATCATTATTTTACTCATTACATAAAAATGAGTCTACTAAACTCAGGTACATGTTCTAGGTACGCTAAATACACTATAAATATAGTTTCGGAATACGACTAACTTCATTACATCAAAACGGTAGTTGTAGGTACCAACGGCAGCACCTGGTTGTTTAGCTCAAGCTGCTGCTGTTGATACCTGCATGAAAATAAGGATAAACTGACAACTAGTGCACTAAACACGGAACAACTACATTACTAACACTAATTTAAAAAATAAGGCAACTTGTTATATTGTTTGTATTATCTGCAAAATATTGACAAATTAGCCAGGAAGACGCCAGTGCCCGATGTTACGAAACTACAGGCTACAATTCTACAGGTGAAATTCGATGTACATTACGTAGCTGGTTCAATTATGGGGTAATAATGGCTAACCGTCTATGCAATGTACATCGAATTTAGCCTGTAGAATTGTAGCCTGTAGCTTCGTTGCATAGGCCACAGGTGGGTGTCACCACTGGATCTAACTATTATTGCTTCAGTTATGAGGATATAAAAACGTTCAAGTGCTCTCATTCAGAGCACATATCATGCATTCAGAGTTACATCAAATCATTCAACATGTTTCATTCTATTGTAAAAAAGTAGGTATATTAGCAAAAAATAATTTCTACTTATATTATTATTATAATTATAACAATGATATTAAAACGTTGCGAATAATTATAAGTTAATACCTTAACTCTCTAATATTGACTTTAATTGGTATCATAAAAATTTAATAGGTATCTACATTGCTTTATTTGAATAGGAATATTAGGAATTATATTAACTTCAAGACATGTGTATCATTTTTTACTAGAGCAGCTATAAAAGACAACTTTGTAAAAATTACGACTGATAAAATTGCATTTCATTAATTCTCAATAAGATTATTTAATGACAATTAATTATGCATCGCGCGCGTTTGAAGAAAGGATCTGCGAATGGCGGCCGGATGTCATTTTCCCCCGCTCTGAAATAAAAGGTTACTTTTAATTAAGTACAAATATTTTAAGGGCAAGTTCTACAAACGTGTAGAAAAAAAAGTTTCTCACTTAGTTTGGGACATCCAAATTTCTTTTTCATATTCCGAAGAAAAGTTTTTAGCAAGTGTTCATTTTTGTGATTAGAACACGCCCTTAAAATATTTGTGCTTAATTAAATCTATGGTTACGTTGATATTTGTCTATCACTCGCACACCGTGGTAATGCAAGCAAGAAAATAATTACATAGTCTTGAAGTCTGAAGAAAACTGTTGTTGGATGTTAAAAATTGAAAGAAAAGCGATACGGATTCTCATAAGCGAGTCCAAACTTTGTGTAGTGATAAAAAAAATTGCTGCCACTAAAGGAATAAGCGGCTGCCATTATAAAGGATCCTTTCTTCATCTGCGTTAGTTAAATGAGATTTAATAAATAACAGCACTCACGACTCTGACAGGATATTTCTTCTCTAGGCGATCGATGTTTAGCTATTATTGTCTGTCACTAGGGTTTTCGGGTTTTCGCTCAATTTCGATATTGGACACGGAGATTATCAAATCTTTACATAACAATCCTGCACAGGAACAGATAGAAAGTATTCGCCAAGTGTAAAAAGCGCAAACGCATTATAAGTGACCACAGCGAGCAAGCAGCAAGTGAAGGAATCATTACGCCACCAAAACTCTTTCGTTATAAACCTATTTATGTGCAAATTGTTGATAGCTCTTGCGAGCGAAGTGCACTCAACTCTATAAAGATAGATTTTCATTCAATCAATAAATTAAAGTAATTGTTTCTGTCAGAATTGTGGGGACACAGCATCATCAGTAATCATATCAATAATCACAGTGTGGGTACAGCATTTTAGAACTTCTAGATACTGAAGTAAACCTACTCATTTAATTGAACAACTTATCCAAAGAACATAGGTCGGAATTCGAATTGACCCAGCCATTATTTCGACCTACGTTTCTTGGAAAAAGTTCTTCTCATTCATGGGCAGGTTTATCTATTTTTTGCAATTTTTTATAGTTTGTAACCATTCTGGCTGTTTTTCACAACAATAATAAGTTGCGCCACATACCGCCCCCGTATGCGTGACGTGCAAGTCATTACGCGCGTAACTTTAGCGTTGTAATGCATGGGATCGTATGAGACACGGCACACCGCGGTACGCATGTGATGACATGCACACATACGCAGGCAGTGCGCCGCCTCTCATACAATTCCATACATTGCAACCATGCGCTTACGCGACGCATGCGTAGCGCGGTGTGCGGTGTCTCATACAATCCCATACGATACAACGTCATCTCTACTCGCGTAAGGATGTCGTGTGCGGCGCCCTATCTGCTTTCTCTACTGTAGTCGCTGTTCTGCAGCTGGTCTTGGTCTGGCAGTTCCCTAGTTGAGCATGGTGTGGCGGTCGTAGATGTTGCGGCGTTGCTCGCGCACCTGCCGCTTCCACTTGTCCTGCTGGTGCGTGACGCGGTTGAGCACGTTCCCGCGCGCGCCCAGCGGCTGCGATGTGCCCGCGCTCACCGAACCCTCGTCCTGGAACACAAACACGGCACTATCAAAACAAGGAAACAACCATGCCACAATCAAAATAACGAATCAACCATGTCTCAATCAAAATAACGAATCAACCATGTCACAATCAAAATAACGAATCAACCATGCCACAATCAAAATAACGAATCAACCATGTCACAATCAAAATAACGAATCAACCATGTCACAATCAAAATAACGAATCAACCATGTCACAATCAAAATAACGAATCAACCATGCCACAATCAAAATAACGAATCAACCATGTCACAATCAAAATAACGAATCAACCATGTCACAATCAAAATAACGAATCAACCATGTCACAATCAAAATAACGAATCAACCATGTCACAATCAAAATAACGAATCAACCATGTCACAATCAAAATAACGAATCAACCATGTCACAATCACAGTAACAAATCAACCATGTCACAACCAAAATAACGAATCAACCATGTCACAATCAAAATAACGAATCAACCATGCCACAATCAAAATAACGAATCAACCATGTCACAATCAAAATAACGAATCAACCATGTCACAATCAAAATAACGAATCAACCATGTCACAATCAAAATAACGAATCAACCATGCCACAATCAAAATAACGAATCAACCATGTCACAATCAAAATAACGAATCAACCATGTCACAATCAAAATAACGAATCAACCATGTCACAATCAAAATAACGAATCAACCATGTCACAACCAAAATAACGAATCAACCATTTCACAATCAAAATAACGAATCAACTATGTCACAATCGAAATAACGAATCAACCATGCCACAATCAAAATAACGAATCAACCATTTCACAATCAAAATAACGAATCAACTATGTCATAATCGAAATAACGAATCAACCATTTCACAATCAAAATAATGAGTCAACCATGTCACAACCAAAATAACGAATCAACCATGTCACAATCAAAATAACGAATCAACCATGTCACAATCAAAATAACGAATCAACCATGTCACAATCAAAATAACGAATCAACCATGTCACAATCAAAATAACAAATCAACCATTTCACAATAAAAATAACGAATCAACTATGTCACAATCGAAATAACGAATCAACCATGCCACAATCAAAATAACGAATCAACCATTTCACAATCAAAATAACGAATC
This sequence comes from Phthorimaea operculella, assembly GCA_024500475.1. Taxonomy (NCBI): domain Eukaryota; kingdom Metazoa; phylum Arthropoda; class Insecta; order Lepidoptera; family Gelechiidae; genus Phthorimaea; species Phthorimaea operculella. Next base: position 3,486,057 of record JANFCV010000047.1, on the reverse strand, counting down.
AACTATGGCATAATCGTTTCACAACTGGGTTTACACATTAGACTCAATGATGCTCAGTTTGGATTTAGACCTACATTGTCAACTGAGAGTGCTATACTGTGTTTAAAGCGGACGGTGCAGTATTATACTAGTAGAAAGACCCCAGTTTACGCGTGTTTCCTCGATCTTTCAAAGGCGTTTGATCTCGTGTCGTACAACTTACTCTGGCAAAAATTAAAAACTGAAACTGACTTGCCTGACGAGATAACTGCCCTTTTCAAATACTGGTACGGCCATCAGACGAACCGCGTAAGGTGGGGTGAATCGCTGTCCGAGGAGTATCGGTTGAAGTGTGGGGTAAGACAGGGTGGTCTGACATCCCCCAAGCTCTTCAACCTTTATGTCAATGGGCTTATCGAGGAGCTCAGTAGTGCCAAGGTCGGGTGTCATGTTGACGGAAAATGCATTAATAATATCAGTTATGCGGACGACATGGTGCTGCTGAGCCCTTCATTGCCTGCACTCCGCAAGCTTCTTGCCATATGCGAGTCTTATGCAGCTGCCCACGGACTCAGATACAATACCAAGAAGAGTGAGTTCATGATCTTCAAGGCAGGAACCAAATCATATCCTGATATGCCTGTCACTCTTTATGGTACACCACTTACTAAAGTGAGTAAATTCAAATATCTGGGTCATTGGGTGGCTGACGACCTCAAGGACGGTGAAGATATTGAGAGGGAACGAAGGTCGCTGGCTGTCCGTGGAAATATGTTGGCTCGCAGATTTGCACGTTGCTCAGAAGAGGTCAAAACTACGCTATTTAAAGCGTACTGCCAGTCGCTTTATACTTGTACACTGTGGCTCAACTTCACGAAACGGACATACAGCGATCTTCGAGTCCAATATAACAACGCCTTTAGGATGTTGTTGGGCTTGCCGAGATTTTGTAGCGCATCCGGCATGTTCGCGGAAATGCAATGTGATGGATTCGAGGCGTCAGTGCGAAAACGGTGCGCTTCAATGATGAGGAGACTACGGAGCAGTACCAACAGCATCCTAGAGGTGTTCGCCTCGCGGTGGATTGTCCCTTCATGCAGAGGTGGATGCTCCTACATAGCACGGGGGAGAAGCTGCTTCCGTAAGTCAGTAGGTACCTAGTTTTTAAGTAATGGACTAATAATTATCAATTTAATGTTAATTTATTTATTTCAAATTTGACATTTTAGTAGGTATTCCAATTCAGATGAAATTTAATTTAATTTAATTTGATTTATAAATTTATTTATTTAATTAATTCTAATTTAATCTTGATTTAATTGTTATTTTTATTTATTTTGACATTCATTAACTGAAAAATTGACATTTGAATTGAAAATTTATAGTCCGCTATCTCTTTTAATTTATATTAATTAATTTCTAAGTTCTATTTTAATTTTAATTTTTACTAACATATTTGTACCTATTAATTGTGAATGTAATTAACTAACAAAGTATTGGCTACATAATTGCCTGAAATAAAGATATTTAATTAATAATTTAAAAAAAAAAAAAAAATAATCGAAATAACGAATCAACCATGCCACAATCAAAATAACGAATCAACCATTTCACAATCAAAATAACGAATCAACCATGTCACAATCAAAATAACGAATCAACCATGTCACAATCAAAATAACGAATCAACCCTGTCACAATCAAAATAACGAATCAACCATTTCACAATCAAAATAACGAATCAACTATGTCACAATCGAAATAACGAATCAACCATGCCACAATCAAAATAACGAATCAACCATTTCACAATCAAAATAACGAATCAACTACGGCATAATCGAAATAACGAATCAACCATGCCACAATCAAAATAACGAATCAACCATTTCACAATCAAAATAACGAACCAACCATGTCACAATCAAAATAACGAATCAACCATGTCACAATCAAAATAACGAATCAACCATGTCACAATCAAAATAACGAATCAACCATGTCACAATCAAAATAACGAATCAACCATGTCACAATCAAAATAACGAATCAACCATGTCACAATCAAAATAACGAATCAACCATGTCACAATCAAAATAACGAATCAACCATGTCACAATCACAGTAACGAATCAACCATGTCACAACCAAAATAACGAATCAACCATGACACAATCAAAATAACGAATCAAATCAAAACAAACCTACGCTAAAAAATCTAACAAATAGTAGGTACCTAATTATACGATATGGTTTGATTTCCTAGTGTATATTCTGTGGGTAATGTACATTACCGTAAATAGCTTTCACTAAGTGTTGTGTCGTCGTTAAGAGATCAATTTTTTGTGTTCAGTCATAGCTTCGATAAGCTAAATAAAATTGGTTAACCTGTGAGACAGTACTCCACAATCCCAGTCAGCATTAATTTTAATTTATCTTCTATCTTGACACTGTCTGTGTCTATATCTACAAACCACCTGATGTGTCCTGCCTGATGTCAAGAGATTTTAAACCCCCTGCCTATACAGGGAGTAACAGAAAGGGTATTACAAGCTGAAAGGAGGTGAAGGTACTCATGAAACTGAACAACTTTCCCCATGGAACATGAGTCGTAATATGAAAAAAAAATTTGGACCTCCCATAGTAAACCAGTCAGCTGATCGGCGATTTTGTATGGGAGGTCCAAATTTTTTTTTCAAATTTCGACCCATATTCCATGGGGAAAGTTGTTCAGTTTCATGAGTACCTTCACCTCCTTTCAGCTTGTAATACCCTTTCTGTTACTCCCGGTATAGAATACATGGTTGTATACTGACCACCATCTAAGTCTTCTTTTCATCACAGACGGCAACCAAGCCAATGGCTGGACATTTCCACAGAAAAACAAAACTATCTCTACCAAAGACAATTGTGATGGGCTGTGATATACCTTGCATCATGTGATAACTAACCAGACTAGAAAACGCAAAGGGATAAATATCAACCAAGTGCCCCACCGGAAATATAACTCAGAACCTTTGTGCTGCCGGCAGTCACACTTCTTCTGCACCATATCATCGGTCATTGATTTGATTTCGTAATAGTAAAGCTAAGTGAGTGCAGTGATATACCGGGAGTAACAGAAAGGGTATAACAAGCCGAAAGGAGGTCAAGGTACTCATGAAACTGAACAACTTTCCCCATGAAACATGGGTCGATATATGAAAAAAAAATTTGAACCTCCCCTACAAAATCGCAGATCAGCTGATTGATTTACTCTGAGAGGTCCAAATTTTTTTTCATATTTCGTCCCATGTTCCATAGGGAAATTTGTTCAGTTTCATGAGTACCTTGACCTCCTTTCGGCTTGTTATACCCTTTCTGTTACTCCCGGTATACATACTGGGTGGTAGCGGCTAAGAGTACTGCCAGCACCCTTAATCCACACAGGGTGTTTCGTAAAATGCGATGTGGAATTTTTACCTTGGCTGAATACCTGAATACCACCTACAATAGCATTCCCAAAGAATATTAAAGTGAGCCATATATGTGGCCGGTCATAAAACTTAGCCACATCATTTACAGTGTAGCGACAACCCCAACCAATTTGGGATAAGGGCAGGAAGATGTTGATGTTAGTGCAGTGATATTACTCACATCCTCATTGGTGTGCTCCTGGTAGGAGGCCTTGGCCCTCTTGTTGATGAGCGGGTCCAGGCAGATGAGGAAGCCCATGTACACCACCAGCAGAGTAATCACCCAGATCACTATTATCACCACCACCTGGAATCACCACCAAATATTAAGAAAAACATATACCTGGAAGCCTGGCTGCAGTAATTTCTCATACATTATCAAAGAGATGTTCAAGGCAGGTATTCATTAGGGAACATTTCTGAGATGAAGTTCCGAAACATTGCATAAATACAAAAGTTTCCCATAAATGTACCCAATGAAGATGCATTTTAGACAAATTTTGTTTGGCATTGCTGATCTAAGGACACCTCATAATATGTCAACCTATGTCTAGGCATTGAATACAAAAGAATTTCCTTGTTTTGTCCACATTCATAGTTATCTGTTTACAGTAAAGATACAGGAATTCTTCATTCTTAGTTTAGTACAGAAGCCTCATAATTATTTTGTGTCATTGTACTATTTGTAATTAAGTTTATTAAATAAAGAGTTATCATATTTTTATTACATACTCTCAATAAACATAACCCATCTTCTAAGGCTGTTGGGTAAAAACATGATAACAAGGAAAAGGAATCAATTGTGGCCTACAGTAGGAATACACCTCAACAGGGGTGACTACAGATGATACAGTAAACTGAATAACATGGTCATTTGAGAATAACCTATTGTCAAGACCTGGGTGTGTTTTGCTGTGAGTTCAAACTAGGGCTTTAGTAAGAGATTTCTTTTTAGAAAATACTCGCATTTTATAGTTTATTATTACTACTTTTATTTTATGTATGGGCATTGTGTTTTATAGTGTACAATAAATAGTCACATAAAATGATTTAATTTGAATCTAAACATCTGCTTGCATATTGCCACATATAACTCCAGCATCTCACCTTAATAATAGTGGTGTTTCTGTTTTCGTACTTGCATTCGCACCGCGGGCAGAACTCCTGTTCCCGTCCCTTGATTGCCTCCCCGACTCGGGGCAGGATCACTCCGTCACAGTTGCTGGGAGGAAAGGAGAGGTTACTCGCACAATAGCCCTCATCGGTGATTTGCAACAATCATCCAATTCGCATTCAACATGCAATTTATCAATTTATCATGCAACATTCAGATTGATAGCCAGCTGCTGCGCATAAAATAGTTTTACTATTATAACAATAATACCTACAATTTCTTGAAATGATTGAATACCAAATTTTAACACACTTTCCATGTTAGCTGAACAATTTTGATTGGTATTAACTGTTTGCAGAAATAGTCTATCATTACTTTTATGAAATAGTTTGTAACAACCATATTTGTATCTGTTTACACTCTGCTTGCACCAGACCTGTGTCTCTTGTTGTTAAATTGGATACACACATTGATATTGATGTCCCATAAATATTGTCATACATAAGATAACAAGTGCTCAATGTTCCATCTAGATACCTACTGTACTGCAAAGAACACACCAGGCTAGCCAATTTTTACCGTGGGAATACACATTATTTCTACGTATGAAATAGAGCAGCGAGCCTGTGCAGGAGATGAATGTATAGTGATTTACCATTTGTTTGGTGGGACATTCGCGATGTAGAGTTTGCGGTCGGAGCTCACGCTGTTGTTCAGCACGGCGGCCGGGCTCGGGCACACACATTTGCAGCGTTTATCTTCGTACGATTGCGTCTGAAACACGATAACACATAGTATACTCAGCAAAAGCAAAACTTGCGTACCAAATTGGTGGGCAGAACTTATCAACAGTTTACTTACCGACGCGAAAGCGATAAACGTTGCTGCGAACACGAATATGATACTTTTGTAATACATTTTTCAAACTAAAAATGAAAAATTTTATGATTTAGATTGACACAACAAAATAAAACAACACAAAATTCATTTATTGTGGTAAAACCCGCACCACCATTTTGTTTGATTTGACAACTTGATCAGTGTTGCCAACTGGGTTTCGAGATTTGGGGCTAAATGGAGTCCAAAAAAGGGCTAGATTGGGGCTAGATTCCAACAAAAAATTTTTTTTTTCATAATAATGAATGAAACGAATAAATATTTATTAATAAAAAATACAAAAATGAACTCAAAGTAATATATCAACCTAAATATTTTCATCGGAAGAAGATTCTTTAATTTGTACGTCATGCGAGGTCGACGTCGATGGCTGTGGTTCATTCAGATTGATTATTAGCATCAGCGGTCTTATTCTTATTTAGTAAAAATTTATATTTATTTATCTTTTGTCCCTATTTTTAACACTCGAGACTATGCTTATCATAAGTAAGTGTTGTGTACTCTAGTCTAGAGTCTAATTTACTTACCCCGTTTTGGGGCTAGATTAGGGGCTAGGGGCTAAATCATTTTTTTAGGGGCTAACTATATTAAGTTTTATACTCGTTCTGCAGAGTAACAGTGGAATGATATTCGGGTTCAAAGAGCACTAACAAATTTTATTTTCGATTTAGATAATTTTACAATGTTTACACCTAGACACTTTCAATGACAGTATTTTTTCACATCCCTGTGACACGACAACACTTGACACAGTCAAAGTCATACACAGATGAGCTCTATGCACAGGCCACTATTTTGTCCAAAAAGGTCTGCGCCTAACACTTTCCCTTGCACTTTAGGTATTTCTACTACAAACACCTAATAGGGCACACGTTCTGGCTTGCTTCGGCTTCGGAACAGCCTTGGTCAAGAAGTCAGCCAGTTGCTCATCTGAGCTCACTTTCTTCACTACCAGACAGCCTTCTTCTACAACCTCTCTGACGAAGAAGTGTCTTATTCGGATGTGTTTGGTTCTCTTATGGAACTCAGGGTTGTGCGCCAGCCGTATAGCAGCCTCATTGTCTACATGCAGCACTGGAACTTCTTTCAGTTTAGTAAGATCTTTGTAGATCCTTGAGAGCCATACTGTTTCTCTGGCTCCTTCACTAGCAGCGACGATTTCTGCTTCTGTTGTAGAAATGGCGACTGACGCTTGTCTTTGGCTTAGCCACGATACAGTGCCTCCTGCGTAACGGCATATCAGCCCTGTGGTTGATCTTCCACTTAATTGACACCTCCATGGTCAGCGTCACTGAAGCATTCAAGTAAGGGGTTCTTTTGGTGAGCCTTGTACTTGATTCCATAGGAGCTGGTGCCCTTGATATAGCGCATGATACGCTTTACTAAAAGCCAATCTTCTTTGGTTGGAGACTCTAGCTTACGAGATGCAACTCCGACGGCATAAGCGATATCTGGGCGCGTTCCCGTCATTAAGTAAGCGAGTGACCCAACGGCTTCGCGGTAGGGAAGTGTGCTTCTGTAGCATCCACTTTCCTGATTGAGTACTCTCAATTGGTGTCCCGATTGGGTTGCAGTTGGCCATCCCAAATCGTTCTAGGACCTTCTTGGCATAAGCTTCTTGCTTGATAAAGATAGAACCGTCCGCTTCTCTGTTAATTTCCAGACCTAGATAGTACGACGCTGGCTTCGTCGTAATCTTTAACACTGTCCTTAAATCAGCCAGGAAGCTGTTCGCAAGCTCTTCATCAGTGGCAGCTACTAGCCCGTCATCAACGTAGAGGGTGATGAGTATCTTCTTTCCGTTGATCTGCTTGGTATATAGACAACAGTCAGCTTCACTCTGTCTGAAGTCCATGTCCAGCAGTATTTGTTCGAAGCAAGAGTTCCAACAGCGTGGTGCTTGCTTTAACCCATATAAGCTTCTGTTCAGTCTGAGAACATTCTGCGAGCCGTCTGCATAACCTTCTGGTTGTTGTACGTAGATCTCTTCTTGAAGTTTCCCATTCAAAAACGCAGTACAGACATCGAATTGTACAAGGTGCAGATTCTCTTGGGCGCTGACACTCAATAAAGCTCTTATCGTAGCCATTCTGGCGACAGGGCTAAAGGTTTGATCAAAATCAATACCTTTCCTTTGTCTAAAGCCTTTTACAACAAGTCGGGCTTTATACTTGTCTATGGACCCATCCGGATTTTTCTTGATGCGCAGGACCCACTTGCAGGGCAACGCCTTCCTGCCTTTAGGTAAGGAGCAGGGAGTCCAGACATTTAAATCCTTAAGCGAATTTATTTCACTGTCCATTGCCTTACGCCATTCTTCGCCATCTTGTCGTGCAATGGCATTTTCGTAAGATTCTGGAAAACTGTCATCGACAACAGAACACACTCCACAAACATAGTCCTCGAGTTTTCTTGGTCTCGCAATTAGTGATCTGTCTCTCAGATTATAGCGAGGTTCCTGCTCGACAGGTTCAGCTATCTCTAGCTCTTCCTCATTTGATTCTAAGATCACGTCGTTTGCATCTTCGGGATCTTCAATGCTGTGTTCTTCTTCATGAACTTGATCTTGATCTACCACTCTATCTCCCTCTAGAGCTAGTTCATGGTCTTCAGTTTCCACGTTAGGGTCGGTCTCGGTGACGTTTCTATCTCCGCTCTCAGCTCCCTCTGATTGTAGGGGCATACTAGTTGAGATTTTGAACTCTACGTCGGTTTGGAAAGAGATATCTCTCGACCTCAGCGTTTCTCTTCCGTTCCAAATCCGATAGCCGTCGTCACCTTCGTAGCCTATGAGCATGCCCTTGATGGCTTTCTTGCTCATCTTCTTACGTTTCTTTTTAGGTACGTTAACCTCTATGGTTCGCTTGACTGACGTGACTGTCTTCATTTCTAGCTCATACAGTCCACCAAACGCCGATCTTTTGCCGACAATTCTTGTCGTGCCTTCTACGTCAAACTTGCACTCTCTCGTCTTTGACGTAAATTCACTATTCTGCATTCTGTCATGTGCAGCGAGCGGCGAGAAAAGGTTCTTCGTCAAGTTTGGTACTAGCCACACATCTCGGAGCATTATGTTCTCCCTCCTGCCATCGACCTTCGCTTCGACCTCTACAGAGCCTTTTCCTACGGCAGGAATTATGGTTCCGTCAGCTGTTGTAACAGTGTGGTCTTTGTCGAATTCATGGAACTCTTTGAAGAAGTCTCTCCTTACAGCTATGTGTGTAGTTGCTCCGTTGTCGACAAACCATTTGTCTCTATTTTGAGTTTGACCATTCGCACTGGAGCAAGCGTTCACCATCAGTGAGATCTGTTGCACTTGCTTGGATTCTGAGCTTTTGCCTGACGTGCCTTGTACTGGTTTGTGTGGCCTCCATCTCCAATCCACTTCTTACACTTGCGAACTCTATGTCCTTTGCATGACAATAGTTGCAAATCAGGTGCTCGTCCTTGCATTTGCGATATCCACTCGGTGCAGTCACTAGGGCTTCCATTCTAGTGGTCTCTTGACTGCCTAAGTCTCTTTCAAAGGTGCAGAGGTGACTCGTCAGACTGTCAATTGTCTTTTCAGACTGCTTCAGCATGAGCCAGCTTGACTTAAAATTGACGAACCGGTCATCCAGAGTATCAAGAATCTTGCATATTAAGAACATTTCGGGTAGTTTCGCAGTTGTGTCTGTTTTGGATAATTCAGCTTTCAGATCGTTCCACAGATTTTTCAGCTTTGACATATGTGTCGCGATGTCATCTGCCTTGTCATGTTTTGTGCCGAAGAATTCCATGCACAGCGTGTATGCCCTGTCACCCGTGTTCCCGTCAAATAATCTATGCAGCTCCTGCCATACCTCTGATGCCTTCCTGTACCTCATTACTTTGGTTAAGGTGTCTTCTGACATATTTGTGGTCAGCATTAGAAGAGCGCCAGTTTCAGTTTTCTTAAATTTGGCCAAAGCCGCATTATAAGCTGTTACGGCGGCGTCACCTTCTGGGCCTTCTACAGGAGTTGGTGGAGTCAATTTGCCCTCGACGGCTGCCATTGCATTCTCCGTCCCTTCCAGCATTATTGACATTTTGTATTTCCACGTCGTCCAGTTTGATTTACCGGCCAGCTTCCCAATATCAATTTTCGTCGTAAAATCCATCTTCGAAAAAATTATTCGCGACTCTTCGCCCAAATATTAGCGGGTCCGTGACCTATTAATAAAATATAACTATAATATCAAAAGAGCGCTGGCGAATTTTATTTTCTCGAGTTTATTTACAACAATGTGTTTACACCTAGACACTTTCAATGACAGTATTTTTTCACATCCCTGTGACACGACAACACTTGACACAGTCAAAGTCATACACAGATGAGCTCTATGCACAGGCCACTATTTTGTCCAAAAAGGTCTGCGCCTAACAAACTAGGCTAAAAAAGGGCTAGATCTAGCCCCAAAAGGGCCAACTTGGCAACACTGAACTTGATTGAACAAAGTGTTGCCTGGTTGCTGCGCCGTTTTCGGAGGATATGGATGGTATTCGTCAAAAAACTTCGGTCAAAAGAATAAAATCCGTTGGCCTGGCTGGCCCACTGTTCAAAATTATTTTAAGTAAATAAACAGCAGAGCTAATTGATGAATATTATTTCTAGATACAAATACAGCCAATAAAATACCCATTACCATTTATTTTAAGGGATCAACTTTTTCTTGGTGGCTCGTTCACCGCGCATATGTACGTATTCGGATTATTTCAAAATTTTCGGATGTTTTGTTTTGTGTTTCGAAAGTGGATTAAAAACTAAAAAATAGCTAGTCATGGACCTCGCAAATACTGCAGTGTAGATATGTGTAAGAACAATAACCCGGAAATAAGTTTTTTCGTTAGGTATTCCGAGATGGAAAGGCAAGTTCCTTCTAAAATTGTATTTTGATAATTTTCACCTACTTGTAGCTATTTCTAACATTGGTCAGAGTATAGGTACCTACTATTGGTTTTATTTAAACAAACAACGTAGATACCACGATGATATACCTACATTCTTAGTACATACTTAGGAGCTATTTATAAAACGTAAGTAAGTAAGATTCACTACCCTAGTCTTCTTTTCGTGTGGGACACCGAGTCGTTCAACGACCCGATGAACCCTGGTTTCAGAGTTTTTCAACCGCCTACTACAAGTAGCAGGCCTCTGACATGGTTGTGTAACGAACGACCGCCATCATAGACAGCAACCGGAACCGACGGCTTAACGTGCCCATCCGAAGCATGGAACCATCTTACTTGCGGACAATCAGGTGGTTCAGCCTGCAATGTCCTTACCAGACTGGGAACAAATTCACAAAGTGATAAATATCAACTTTGTGAGTGACCCCATCGGGAATTGAACCCGGAACCTTTGCGTGGCAGGCAGGCATACTAACCACTGCGCCACATCGGCTGTCGACTACCCTAGTACTATTATTATTCTGTGCCTTCACCAAAGTAAATACATTACAGCCGAAATATGCATTTTACTGTAGGTATATTTTTGTTGCTAAGATATTTCATACCAACAACAGCGCTGTCTCATTCTAAACCTTGATGCTGCGCTCACGTGCGAGTGATATAGTGATAAATAGATAGGTAAGTCGGTAGGTAGGTAGGTATCAAGTTTGTGAGAGCTTCACTTTCTATAGTCTCATAAGATAATGTTACGCAAGCTTATTTTAAATTCGATTTAAAATACTTGGAATACTTGTCTTGTAGTTACAATACTACCTATGTACTTTTTTTTTTCCGCTGAAGGTTAACCCACCTTCAGGGGGAATTTATTGTGCATAAACATATTTCTTTATTACAAATATAGATCTATGTTGACTAATGGTCAACCAGGTCCTCGCTAATGGGTACGGGCGGCCTGGTTTAACCTGCGACTAGAGAGTTGATGAACAATCTACGAACTAACATAAGTTTTAAAATAGCTAATATTAGAGTAAATAGGAACGTAATTATGATGTATTATCTACTTGTGTACTTAAGTGACACTCTAAAAGGTAGTAACTATGTTGATGGAAGTATCTATGGTTGATTACTGATTAAGTATGTTGATTGATTATGTTTAAGATGAATTATATTCTTTTAATGTATTTATTATATATTTGACAAAGTTATTAAATGAGGTTATGGTAGATTCTTTGGTAATAAGTTCTTTTATTACATATGGATTTATCTTTAGCATTTGACAAAGTACCTCGTGATTTGAGCGAGCGGCTGAATAACGCGGACAGTCTTTTAAAAGATGGTCTATTGTTTGTATTTTGTTTTCATCACAGGGGCATCTGTCTGTATCTATGATTTTAAATCTGTGTAGGTACTCACGATGAAAACCATGCCCAGTCAATATTTGGGTCAGGTGAAATCCTGTTTTGGTTACTTTAAAGAGCTCTTTGATTGCAGCTAAATCTGGTAACCATTTTCGTGTGTGTTCTCCTTTAGGGGATGCCAAATAGTCTTGCTCGCTGATAGCCAGGTTTCTTTCTTTAATTAGTCTTCGAACGTAGCTAATAGGAAAAAATGAAAAGTCAGGTGTTTTCTGCATTGAGGCGGCCATCTTCGCAGCTTTATCGGCTTCTTCATTGCCGCGAACTCCAACATGAGCTTTTGTCCATATGAAGATGACAGGTACAGGAAAGGTAATGAGATATTTTTGGATTGAATTCACCAAGCTGTTTGTGGAGTCACGGTCGCTGATTTCGTGAAGAGCCGACAAGCTATCAGAAAGAATGGCCACCCCATTAACTGCCGTGTCATGAGCCCACATTAATGCTTTTTCAATGGCTAACAATTCCGCTTGAAAAACAGAGCAGCTGGGATGGAGCTTAAGTTTCACTTCAATGGGCTCACCCTGAGGTTTGTAAGCTACAAAAGCTGCACCAACCAAGTCTCCGCTGTGTCTGCTACCGTCCGTGTAAATTTTTATAAAATTGGGATTGCAGATTTTTTTGATGTCTTCATCGCTGGTAGCGCTTTCAAAGTTGATAGATTTTCTTGCAGCAGGATGTAACATTTTTGAAGGAGGGGTTGGTCGATGAAGCTGTACATCGTTTGGTAGTAGCTGGGTGGACCCTCGCAATTTTGTTAATTCTACGGTAGCGACCTCGTTTATCTTCAGGTGTAGGGGAGTAAAACCAGAAAGTGCGATTGATGCGTTAGCTGATATCGTTCTAAAACCTCTGATGGCTTTAACGGAGAAGCCTCTTTGAAATGACGTCAGTTTCTTTTTTACCCCCTTGTACTTAATGGCTGTTCCCCATATACCGGATGCGTATGTGATAATGGGTTCTATTACGTGTTGGTATATTATACTCACGTTCTCGCTTTGGATGCCCCATGTAGGTCTTATAAATTTATACAAACTTTTATATATTTTCAGCCCCTTGTTGATAATGTATTCAGCGTGTCTAATAAACCTAAGCCGGTTGTCAATGATCACACCTAGGACTTTAATTTCATTGACAAATGAAAGGTCTATGGAATCGATTCTGATGGTAGCTTGTTTAGCTTTAGGAGTAAACGCAATAAGTTGAGTTTTGGATGGTCCAAAGGTTAATTTAGATTGTGTACCCCACTCAATAATAGTTTTTAGTATACTATTGGTTGTGCTTTGTAGAGAAGCTACGTCCTTGCTATGAACCACTAGTAAGACATCGTCAGCAAATGCTTGTAGATGACAGTTGTCAGGAAGCTTCGTTTGCAGTAGTTCATCAAGTATTAAGTTCCAAAATGTTGGTCCACATACTGACCCTTGTATACATCCCCTACTCATTGATTTACTGGCCGTAGCATCTGCATAATTTAGGCACACTGTTCTATCTTGCGTATAGTTTTTGATAATTTTGAAGATGTTTGCAGGACAATGAGTTCAGTGTAATCTTGCAAATAATGCTGGCCACCACGCATTATCAAAAGCTGCTTTAATATCGAGCGAGACAGCTATTACCAGATCTTTTCTATTGCGAGCAGCTTTGATCTTTTCCAAGGCTGTATTAAGCGCGTCAATTGTAGATGTCTGTTCTTTAAAGCCAAACTGATAAATGCGGTTCTACCGTCGCCAATAGACGCGGAAACGATGTAGCCAGTCTTACCATTGCTGCTGATTAAACCATCTGTAACACAGGAACAACACCAACCTTTGAAACCTTTAACCACGGATGTCGCCGTCACTCCATCGTAGACTTGACCTTAGTATCAGAAGCAACATTTTCATTAATAAACAATTGGACAGTCAACCTTAATGCGTGTCCGTCATCGGACCACAACGCAGTAGAATTCAGTCTTACTCTTGACAAACGTGATATAAATAAAAACAAAAATCGTTCTACATACAGATACACCACGCTTAAAGCTAATTGGACAGATTTCAATAAAAGTATAGTCAGATATATTAATAACTTAGGCCTAGTTGAATCCGATATCGATAAACTTTCCCCCGAGCGTATAGAAGACACGGTAATAAAAATAACGCGAGCCATTCAGAAAACATGCGACAAGACTTTACCTAGGAAAGGAAAGGGTAGTACCTACATCCCCTGGTGGAACGACGAGCTGGAAGAACTTAAAAAGAAAGTGATACACTTACACCATCGCATCCAAGATCTGGTTCGTAGCAAACGCCCGCTTGATAATATTATCGCTGAACGTAACACTTTAAAGGAACGTTACTCAAACGCTATACGAGAAGCCTCAACAAAAAATTTCAGAGAGTTTTGCTCCAGACAGGGCAAAGAAAACGTTTGGTCACTTACTAACCGTTTACTGAAAAGTGCACCTCAGCCTTCGCCCCCTAAAACGCTAGCAATCGATAACAATACTTTCACTTCTTCTACTGAGGAAACAGCAGAATTACTACTAAAAAGGTTCTACCCAGATGATACGCCAGACACACTAGAAATACACAAGAAAATCAGATTAGAAGCCAGTAAAATTCCAAACTCTGCAGATGAAGTTCCGTTTACAGAAGATGAAGTCCTGGCTTGCTTTAAATCAATGACTACCTATGTACTGAACAGATAAATTAAATAGGTACTCTCGATTATTGTGACAACCCTATGTGAGCGCGCGCGGCCGGGTCATTGTCCGGCGGTGTAAAGTGGATATAAGTTTCAATTTTGCTTTCATTTAAACAATCGTAAACTACCATAATTCATCGTAAGCTACCGTACTCTACCGTAAACTACCGTTTACCACCGAAAGTACTCTACCATGAGCAATCGTACGCTACCGTTACTACCGTAAACTGCCGTTAGCTATCAAAACTAACGTACCTACTCCACCAATAACGACCGTACATAATCGTAAATTCGTAATGTTCAGTAAGTAGGTACACTATCATAAACTGCCGTAAACTACCGTATACTAGTGCAAGCATCGGACACCAATCCGGCCAACTAAATTTACAAATTCCTTTAACCCTTAGTAAAAAGCTAAGGCAAAGACTTAAAAAATCCATTGCTAAAAATTTCCCAAAAATATATTTTTGTCCCACAAATAATCATAATCTAGATTAAGATTAATGATTTGAATAATCACTGCCCGTGGCGAAACGGCGAAAGATCGTTTCGGAGGCCAAGATCCATTTCGGGTCGGTGAGCCAGCGGAGTTAGTTTAATTTATATAATTATGATTACGGATAACTATTTTTAATCATTACTTATGCAATGTCACAGATTACAAAAATTATCGTAATCAGTAATCATTAATCTGATTACATTTTGCCCCACATTGAAAGGACCAAATACCATCTGTTTTTGAATGGTCTGGCAATGCTGTTTGACAGATTGTTTTTTAACTCCGACTTCAGGGGTAGGCAAGGGCAATAGCCGTACAGCCTAATGTTATTTTACCCGGCTGCATACTGCATGCTGCAATGCTGCATCAAAAGAGTGCATCAGAGGGAGGTCTACGCAAGGGCTATGTTGTTCTTTCTCACGGGCTTTTTCAAACGCCTGGGCGGATCTTGAGGTGTCGTCTAGCTAGTTTACATATTTAAGTTTAATCTGTGGTGTCGTCTCAGCAGGCGATATCCTTCCCGGTGGTGTCGTAAAGGGTGAAAGAGAACTTGAGTCGAGGGTTTCACACGTATTTCAGTTGTAAGTACTTAACAGCATGTAATACATAAGTATGGTAAGTGATTCATAATATTTCTGAAGCGGCAGCGACCATACTTTTAAAACCGTTGACGCTCTGCCTAAACTGTAAGGTCAGCTGATGCCAAGCTGATGCCTCGGCTCAATGATATTTATAGGTTCTCCTCGGCTGATGCTACGTACGCTGATGCTACGCTGATGCCGGAACGGGACGGAAGATGCGTTGCTCGAAGGCTGATGCCAAGCTGATGCTCATACACAACAAAACTCATGCACATAGCATATATTCTATGGCATTATGTCAGTCAGTGCCAACCTTGTGCCAACGAGGAATATTTTTGTTATACTGGCCAAGCGCGAGTCAGATACGTGCGTGGCATGTTCCGTACCATTCTTGAAAAATCACGGTACTTTCACTTGGGGTTTGGCAGAGACTAATTTTAATAATTTACTGATATCGCTCGCGATCTGATGGCAGCCACATGCATAATAAGATTAATAAGGTCTTCAACGTCTTCAAACTACATGTAAGTATTATAAAGTTGTTAAAATAGTCGACTTAGCAAAAACTTACAAACGTCAAAATTGCCTACAAAATGTCTCCACTGTTAAGCGTAGCTTAGCGCTGGTTCACGCAAAATATCGACATCGACTTGCGGAAAACAGCCCGTATCTACTTACAACCATTACAATTACCTTCTAGTTTAGCACCTAAATACTCGTACCTACACCTAAACCTTTTGGGGTGGGTGGGGTCTACCTCCTAGCGGTCCACCCCGGGCAACGTCCTCACAATATGTGTTGGCGGCTGAAGATCTCAAAAGCGGTGGTAGGCCCTGAAAGGGGCCGCCTGGCTCGCGACCACCATCCCGCCGGAGTCCGGCGCCAAACAGCCTTGCTGTGTTCCGTCGGTGTGCGGGACTGCCAGTGCCATTGGGGGGTAGCAATGTAGTCAGTTGCGCTGCCGGAACCGGTCTTTGTCTTTAGGTGATGCTGTATCCGGTAACTCGTTTTGGAGGGTAGCGGGATCCGAGGCACGGTCTCAGCCGTTGGCCGACCGCAGTCAGTAGGGGGCCCGACTTGCGCGCTAGCCACGCGCAAAGGCTGCCCCGCCAACTGTGAAAAATCCCGGTATACTCCACCGTGCCAGTTGGCGGCTGGATGGGAGGACCCGGTGGAGTGTTATCGGGGGGGCTCGGGCGTCCCCGCAGTCTCCAAGCGAGTTCCCTCTCTGATCAGTTGAACCGAAAGGTACGAGTAGGGTTTCTAAGCAGCGCCTCGACTATCTTTTCTTTCCCCCACAAAAACTCTTGAAAAAAAAAAAACATGTTAAAGCTAAAAAAGAAGAAAAAGTTTGACCAACGGCAACACTTCCTCCCACTCAAAGTGCACCTCACGAACATCCGAGGTCTACACACAAACCTAGACCCGGTCCATCACCACCTGGAGACCGAGAAACCGCACTTATTCTTCTTAACGGAGACGCAGATAGCAACACCGTTAGACGTGGCATACCTCAACTAGTTACACTCTTGAGCATAAGTTTAAGAAGCGTGCAGGGGTCTGTGTGTATGTTCGCGATGACGTTTGATGTAAGCGTCTCCGTGGCTTTGAGAATTCAGGGTTTCCCGTGCTGTGGCTTTTGGTTGACACTGGAGTAGAGAAAACTCTCTACGCCAGTGTTTATCGTTCGCACAGCAGAGATCAGGAGACGACTAGACTCACGAGTACCTCTCTGAGACGGCAGATATAGCAATTCAGCGATATCCAACAGCAGAGCTTGTTTTTCTGGGGGACTTCAATGCTCACCATAAAGAGTGGCTGTTCCCATACCAGAAAACTGACCATGCTGGGCGAGAGGCGCGTAAACTAGCATTGGCGCTAGATCTCACCCAGCTGGTGGAACAAGCGACGCGAATACCAGATATCACAGACCACACACCCAATTGCCTGGACCTTCTGCTGACAACTGATCCGCACAGACATTCGGTTTCGGTCTCGGCTCCGCTGGGATCATCCGACCACTGTGTGGTGAAATCCTTGTCCATCTGCTCTCCTCCGGATTACACCCCTAGGGGCACGAGGAGAGTATGGCGATACGAGTCAGCAGACTGGGACGAGATGCGTGCTTTCTTTGCTTCATACCCGTGGCGCCAAATGTGTTTCTCTTCGGAAGACCCCTCATACGTCGCTGATGCGATCACAGCTGTAATCCGGCAGGGAATGGAATATTTCATTCCTTTCTCCGATATCCCGCTCGGTTATAAAGCCCAACCTTAGTTCAATGCGGACTGTGCTCGAGCTGAGGCTCGTAAACAGTCCGCTTACTGCTTGGGTAAAAGCTCGTGATCGAAAAGTGCGAGCGAGAAGAGTGCGAGCAAAGAAGAGAGCATATAATGCCGCCGCCAGGTATTGCAAACGGGTGCTACGAAAAGCTAGGTTCGACCATATTAGCCGTATTGGGGCAAAGCTTGCATCATACCCACCGGGTAGTAAGCAGCTCTGGTCCCTTTCGAAATCAGTCGAATCCAACTTCTGCCGTCCCTCACTACCTCCAATGCAGAAACCTGATGGGTCGCTTGCCCACACCGCGGCAGAGAAAGCAAATTTATTTGCCGATCTGTTTGCGAGCAACTCTCGTATAGACGCTGGCTCGAAATATCCACCCACCTTACCATACTGTGATTCTTTGATGTCTGAGATCACAGTGCACAATAAAGAGGTCCGTAGAGCCCTTCACAGTCTGGACGTGAACAAGGCCAGTGGTCCTGATGGCATACCAGCAAGATTGTTGAGGTATTGTGCGCCTGAGTTGTCTCCTGTACTGACACGCTTGTACCGCCTCTCTCTCGTGTCAAAAATTGTACCAAAATCTTGGAAGCTTGCCAATGTGCAACCTGTGCCCAAGAAGGGTAGCCGTGCCGACCCTAGCAACTATCGACCGATCGCCATCACTTCCGTACTCTGTAAGGTTATGGAAAGAGTTCTGAACTGCAAACTGCTTTCGTACCTCGAAGACAATAATCTTCTCAGTGATTGTCAATATGGCTTCCGCCGAGGGCGTTCCACGGGAGATCTTCTAGTGTACGTAACGCATTGCTGGGGCGAAGCCATTGAAAACCACGGCGAAGCAATAGCAGTGTCGCTGGACATTTCAAAGGCCTTCGATAGGGTGTGGCATGCGAGTCTGTTGAGCAAGCTTCCAGCGTACGGCATACCCACTGGCTTCTGTAGCTGGGTGGCTGACTTCCTGAGTGAACGGTCGATCCGAGTGGTCATAGACGGCTGCTCCTCTGACCTCAAGGCTATTGACGCCGGAGTTCCTCTGGGGTCTGTACTCTCCGCGACGCTTTTCCTGCTGCACATCAATGACCTTCTATCTTCAGGAATTGTTGGGTACGCAGATGACAGTACTGTCACCGAGAAATATCTGTCCGGCGCAGAAGCCAGTGGTGATGAAATCCAAAGATTGAGAAAGGCTATGATTGAGCGTACGAGCCTGACGTTAAGTAACGTCTCCCAGTGGGGCGATGACAATCTCGTCAGCTTCAATGCTTCAAAAACGCAGGCGTGTCTTTTCTCCGCAAAAGGAGTCCTTTCACCTTTTCTCCTACTTTTCGGGGTACATCTGTTCCAGTGACCAACACTCTTCAACTCCTTGGCATGGAGCTGTCCTCTGACCTCAACTTCGGCACCACCATCGAGTCCAAGGCTCAAATTGCAGCTAGAAAGTTGGGCGTCCTGAATAAAGTCAAGCGGTACTTCACGCCTGAACAGCTTCTAACTCTTTATAAAGCTCAAGTCCGATCTTGCATGGAGTACTGCTGTCACCTTTGGGATGGCTCGGCTAAATACCAACTTGCTGCACTGGATTCGGTGGAACGCAGAGCCAAGACATTAATAGGCGATAAAAAACTGGTGGCGACCAAGCTTCACAGCCTGGCTCACCGCCGCAAGGTTGCTTGCCTATCGGTCTTCTACAGATTGTACTTCGGAGAGTGTGCGCGTGAGCTGCATGAGCTCATACCACCGTCTCCTTTCTTCCATCGGACATCCAGACGCACGGCCGGCTACCATCCGTTCTTAGTTGATATACCCACATTACGCACTAAGCGCTTCAAATCATCTTTCATTATGCGCACGGCTAAAGAATGGAATTCCCTGCCTGCGTCTGTATTTCCGAGTGCATATAACCTGAATCTCTTTAAGTCTAGAGTGAATAGGCATCTTCTGGGCAAGCTCGCTCCACCGTAGATCCCATCTCTGCTCTAGGGTAAGATTGGGGTCAAGAGAAAGCCCATCATAGATAAAAAAAAAACAGTTTAAGATGTTCTCACTTTTGTTGTAAGAGAGCCCTCCGAAGTAGGTATGTGACATGTATTTGAATTTGCATTGACCATGTCATTGCCAAGGAATTTGCCTTGACTTTCTGCTATTGTCATCTCGTTTTCTATTAGTGAATAATTTTCATGTATCGCTTTTAAAGTTAAATAAAGCTAATGTTTCCTCTTGTCTAGTTTAAATAAATACGCCACAATTTATTTAACTTTAATGTGAACGCGAACAATAACGGCGAAAATATATTCGACCCGAACACAATGGCGAAATCGGGGACGTCACAATTTTTACGACCCGAACGTTTCGAGGTAGATCCAGACTCTCCTGGAGCTGGCATGCAATGGACGCACTGGAAATGCACGTTCGAAAATTTTCTGAGCGACACAGATGGAATCTCCGCAACAGAATCCGCTAAACTGAAGCTGCTCATAAACCATTTGTCGCCGACGGTGTACAACTACATCCACGACTGTAAAGACTATAAACAGCACTAAAACAACTAGAAGGTGTGTATCTCAAACCTAAAAACGAGATTTTGGCTCGGCATCTGCTTTCCACAAGGAAGCAACGTTCGGATGAAACTATTCCCGATTACTTACGCTCACTAAAGTTACTGGCTCAAGGACTTATTTCTGACATTTGGTATGCCACAGTACATACATTCTGATCGAGGATCCTCATTCCTATCGGCGGAAGTCAGAAACTTCCTCGCTTCCATGGGAATCGCTTGCAGTAGAACTACACCTTATAACCCTCAAGGGAATGGTCAGGTTGAGCGGCTTAACGGGACCCTGTGGAAAACTATTCAATTATGTCTCTACGACAATAACTTGGACGTTGGGAGCTTGGAACAAGTCCTGCCTTCTGCTCTAAACGCGATAAGGTCCCTATTGTGCACGAGTACCAATACAACGCCGCATGAGAGATTATTCATGCACCCTCGTCGCTCAGCTAACGGGAAGTCCATCCCAAATTGGCTCTTGTCTCCAGGACCTATTTTAGCAAGAAGATACGTTCGTAACTCAAAATACGATCCAGTAGTCAAAGAAGTGGAACTCTTACATGCGAATCCCGACTACTCCTTTATAAGATATCCAGACGGACGAGAGTCCACCATAAACAATCGCCATTTAGCTCCGTTGCCTGAGCCAGATGTCGGCGAGGTACCGGAGGATGCGGAGCACATGAGTGAGGCTGAAAGCCCTGAACTGCCTGCTGGCGCTGCTTGCGATGAGCAAGTTCAACCCCTTCGCCGCTCGATGAGAGAGAGACGTAGGCCCGCCTACCTAGAAGATTATGTCGTTGGTACTGATGATGAACTGCCTCCAGAAGGTCTTTAGGAGGGGGTGAATGACATGTATTTGAATTTGCATTGACCATGTCAATGCCAAGGAATTTGCCTTGACTTTCTGCTATTGTCATCTCGTTTTCTATTAGTAATAATTTTCATGTATCGCTTTTAAAGTTAAATAAAGCTAATGTTTCCTCATGTCTAGTTTAAATAAATACGCCACAGTATGTCCTTCAATATTCAATCTTATGTTCCGATTTTTGAGTAGGTAAGTTGTTATAGCGCAACAGAAATACTTATATTTCAACAGCTAAATAGGTACATAGGTACTTTTAATGACCTGCCTGGCTCTTTGGATGACATTGAAATCTTTATGTATGCTGATGACGTAGCCGCGGTTGTCACGGCTAGCAGCGCATCTTGCCTCGAACAGAAACTGAACGTGACTGTCCGACGCCTTGATAGCTGGTTTCGGTCAAACGGACTGGCCCTAAATCGTGGTAAAACATGCTTTTTGTCGTTTAATTTGAACGGTAAGGCGCCTATGCCGCTGGCAGTTAACGTTGATGGAACTCGGCTTCAGCAGGTGCGATCGACTAAGCTGTTGGGTTTTCATTTGGATAGCGCACTAACGTGGGAAACCCACATCGACCAGTTGTGCACAAGGCTTGGACGCACCTGCTACGCCCTAAAACGCCTCGCTAGCACTGCGCACAAGCAATCCGTAAGGGCGTGCTACTTCGCCACTGTGCACTCCAGCCTGACTTACGGCCTGGAGCTGTGGGGCGGAGCGGCTGAAGCCCAGCGCGCCTTTGTGCTGCAGAAACGTGCGATACGCGCTATGGCAGGTATAGCTTCGGATGAGTCGTGCAAGCCGTATTTTGTGGAGTTCAACATCCTACCGGTGCCTTGCGAATATATTTACCAAATCGGCCTATTCGTTTATACTAACATAAACGAGTTCCAACGCAAGGGTGTCAATACCAACCACAATCTTCGCAGTAATGCCGACGAGCACCAGCTCAAGACCCCGTTCCATAAGCTCCACCGATCTGAGCAGTCCGTCTATATAATTGGACCCTCCATATACAATAGGATACCACAAGATATACGCAATGCAGCTACCATTGGTGTATTCAAAAGTAAACTGAAAAAATTTCTTTGCGAGTCACAGTTCTACTGTGTAAAAGACTTTTTAATTAATTGAATGAATTGTAAGATTTTTTTTTAATGTTTTATATGTTAGCCATATTATCATCTATGGTTGTCTTAATTACTTATTATTACTCATCCTATCTATGATGTTGCGTACCTAGGTACGCGTAGATATACCTATGTAGTTTTATATTTAAGATAGTTAAATTTTAATGATGGAATTTAACGAATTTGATATGATTAAGATTATTAGTGAAATACCTAAAACCTGACATGTAACTTTCTTGTTATTAATAAAAGTATTGTATTGTATTGTATTGTATTGTACATCCTACGTCAAGTGGCAACTCTCTGTCTTTCACTCTGACAGACGGACAAACAGTAAGTAGGTAGTACTAGGGCAGTGACTAGGGCCCAGTTTTGATCCTTTGGGTACGGAATCCAAAAACCAACATAGAACCGCAAAACCGTCATAGTTTCTGATAGTTTCCAAAATTGTTTCAAAATTGCAGAGTTTGCAGACAGATTATTCCAAATAAATTTATAGGCTTTTCTTTAGTTTTCATTAACCTGAAAAGACTGCAAATGGCTCATCTAATGGCAGGAATTCCGTCTGCGTATAATAAAAGGGAACCTTCAAGAATTGGGAACATCGGAGCTGACCATGTGGACGTACCAGCTCAATCTCCCCTCGATTTTGTTGCGTTTTTCCCATATTTGTGCAGGAAACTGGAGCTGGGAGACGCAATTGTTATAAAACTCAAGCAAGGTATGCCCTTTGTCTGTTCCTTGTATCTATTATATCTATTACACTGCACTACCCTTTGAGCATCTTCCGTCCCGTTCCGGCTCCGGGCACTACTGAACTGACAGGGCCCGACTCGGAATACATTGCTGGTTTTCTGGAAACTATTGTATTGACACTCCACAAAAAATAGCAATGTACATATCGAGCCCTATCACGTATCTAATCGTCACGTCGTCCTGGTCCTAGGCCTACAGGCAATACGGACCTTCCGATCCATTGTTCTAAGGCCTAGTCTCACGCGATCAAAATGAAACCCAAATGCAAAGGCAAATGTCAGTTCTTTTCCCTTACAAATGTTAGTTCTTTCCCTTTCCTTAAAGTTGTTCTATTGTATGTACCTATTATGGTTAGAATAAATGTTTTATAAGTACTTACTTCTAGTCATCCATTCATTGAGGTAGGGACACTAAGGACTTCAGGCATACTTCTAAGTAAAGGGAGGGGTAGTAATGTGTGTTCATTCTATCTATTACTTTGCAGAATCATCAATCAATACTATGGGTAGAAGGAAACCCACATACAAATCCGCTAAAAACGCGTCTTACGCCACACCACCGTCTGCGAAATCAACGTCTACGACGGGCCTCGACAATAAATGCATGGTGACGATTCAAGCTTACCACAACGCGAGAGACCGGCTCGTCGAGATCGCCATAGTCAAATGCGAAGCTCTCACACAAAAACATATAAAAGCTTTAATGGTATGTTTACCTTTTCAAACAGCACTGTCCAAGGTGAACATTATAAAATGCTCCCTGGGTCAAGAAGTGTTGTACCAGATTGGGAACCTCGTCTTTGATTCGACTATCACAGATCTGTGTTTAGATGACACGTTTTGCGAACAAGGCAATTACTACGTAGTGCTCAAAAACACGACGAATTTGAAACGATTATCAATGAACAGGTGCCAAATAAGCGATGCCGTCGTGCAGCATCTATTTACTAGGCTTGCGTCTAATTCCAAGAACTTACAAATATTAGAACTTTCTAGTAATTTTATAACTGATCAAGGAGCGTTAATAATAGGTAATACATTAAGAACGAACCGCATTCTGCTCCATATAAATTTAGCTGGTAACCAGATTACTGACCGAGGATTAGCTCATATTTTCAACGCTTTAATGGAGTTCGAGTTAACTGATGATGAAATAAGACAAAAAGAGGAAAGACAAAAAAACTATTTCATGAAAAGATTGAATGTGTATCAAGCCTGCTTAGCGGACGAGTTGAAACAGCAGCGTCGTCAGGTGGCAGCGTCCGGCTCGTTCGGGAAAACCCCGGGACTGATGAAACAACGCAACCGCAATGAAACTTCGAAATCACCACGATCAAGCCCTTTTAAACAGAGCCCAAGACAGAAAAAACTGGACTATGACGTCGATATGATCGCAGCGAAAAGGTCTATGGAGATGATGGGAGGCCCTTTCAGAGACGTCTTCGACGGCGAGCAGGTGAGGTACGAAGATGGTAAAGTCATTTGTTGGGGCAATTTAAAATTAGCTTCCATAAATATCGCGTATAATAGGTTAACACACGGCAGTCTGAGCACTATTAACAAAGTTCTTGATTATCAAGTATCACAAGTCAGATCAGAAACCAAACTTTGTGATGACTTAGGTTTGGTAAGAATCGTAGTAAATGGCAACAGCATTTGTGAAAATTGCAGCCTGCTATTAAAAATTATTGCAAACCTTGACAGCAAGAAATTACAAATAAAATCTCCTTTACGCATTAAATCAGTAAAAAAGTCGTAAATTAATTCGCTGTGCCGGTATCTCTGTAGTATACATATAGTACGTGGCAATATAACCATTAAAATTGAATAAGTAAGACTCAGATACTGAATCATAAAGTTTTGTACATCAAGGTGTGTATTTACATACATCACCAAAAGATACTTTGATTTTGTTTTGCAAATTTACCTTAGCAGTTTTATTCTTGCTTTTTTTCTAACTTTAATTAGGTAGTTACTCTTATTTGTTTTCAAAGAGGTCGTTTTTAAGTTTTTGTTACATCCAAAGTAGTACTCAGCTACGTATTAAATGTTGTTTATTATTATTTGCACTTTGTTGCCTTCGAAGCCCTACACTACGTGCCCGAGTGACCAACATGTTTTATCTGCTTTTTATTTAATTTTGACCGTTTTATACTCGGTCGCCCCGATGTAGGGCTCTTTCAAGGCCTTCGTAGCATGTGTTAGTGTGTAGAGGTCTCGTACCTCCTTCGTAGCAAGTGCTATACTATGGTGTAGAGTTCTCGTAGCTCCCTCGTAGCAATTGCTAAAATCAGAGTTCTTGTAGCTCCTTCGTAGCAAGTGCTAGGGCGCGGAGATCCCGTAGCACATTCGTAGCAAGTGCAAGGGTGTAGAGATCTCGTAGCACCCTCGTAGCAAGTACTAGGGTGAAGGTAGAGTTCTCGTAGTTTCTTTGTGGCAAGTGCTAGGGTGTAGAGTTCTCGTAGCTCCTTCAAAGCAAGTGCTAGGGTGTACCGATCTCGTAGCTCCTTCGTAGCAAGTGCTGGGGTGTTAAGTTCTCGTAGCACCCTCGTAGCAAGTACTAGGATGTAGAGATCTCGTAGCCCTTCGTTGCAAAGGCTAGGGTGTAGAGATCTCGTAGCTCCTTCGTAGCACGTGATAGGGTGTAGAGGTCTCGTAGCTCCTTCGTAGCAAGTCAAGAGTGTGATTCTAATATTAAGTACTTATAATTATTGATTATTATTTAATTTTTCTTATTAAGAAGTTTTTTTTGTTTTTGTTGTAAGAGCAGTCTTCATTGAGTTAGTTGCATTACGTAATATGTACGTTGGTACTTTACTTACGTTTTTCTTTATTCGTGTATGAGTTGTCTGATAAATTATTATAAGACAGAAAGTATAATGTTATGGCATCTCAATATGTTTTGTTCATTTATTTTTAATAAAAAGCGAATAAGTCAGTTTATTTATTTATTTCGTTTGTTGCTTACGTTAAGCCGTCGGTCCCGGTTGCTGTCTATGATGGCGGTCGTTACACAACCATGTCAGAGGCCTGCTATTTGCAGTAGGCGGTTGAAAAACTCTGACACCAGGGTTCATTGGGTCGTTGAACGACTCTGTGTCCAACACGATGAGAGAGAGAGAGAGAGAGTTTGTTACTTTTTTCTTTATACCTGTTTTAGTATTATTTAGGGTACTGTAGTCGAATAACTACATCTGTTTGCCTTTGATGAAGACGAGAAAGTCATGATCATGACTTTAAAATTATGTTAACTTATTATGGAATCATAGAAAGTTGTCTCTAGACACAAGCACAAAGGAATAAGAAACTGTAGAACTAAAAACATCTAAAGTTAATTTTACCGTACATCATACCTCATGTAACGTTTCTAACGTCTTTTAACGTAATGTAAACAATAATCCATAAGGTGGATCGTTTTCCATACAAAAGTTAAATGGAGTTACGTCTTTAAATGACACAAAAATATGATTAAAAAACTTGATGGGAAGTCCCGTGTTTCTATAACATTTCCGCAAAATAAAACAATTTTTTTTTAACCATCTGAGTTCTCTGTAAAATCCATTTCGCCATTTTATGAACATAGATGGAGCTACTGCTGCAATAAACACGTTTAATTTTTTTGTGGAGAAAATATTTTTTATTTTACCATAAGCAGTTTTGCGGCAAATTTACGTGTGCATTCATCATTTCACATAAAGTTTTTTGATAAAATTGTTGATCAGCTCGTGCTTAACTCGGTTGAAGTTCAGATTTTCGTTTGTATGACGTAACGATGCGCCTTAAGGAACTCGGGGCAAAAAGGACAACACTTGGATTTGTGTCCATCAATAATAATTTATTTAAATAGTGTGTACATCTATGTAACTACGAATATAACTCTTCAAAAACTTTTTCTTTTCTATAAATAACTAAGGTATATAAGTTCAATATATCATAAAATAGGTATGTTGTACAGGGAGTAACAGAAAATATATAACAAGCAGAATGGAGGTCAAGGTACTCATGAAACTGAACAACTTTCCCTATGGAACATGGGTCGAAATATGAAAATAAAAAGCGGCCAAGAGCGTGTCAGACACGCTCACAAATAGGGTTTCGTAGTCAACGTTTAAATATCAGGTCTTTCAGCATTACAAAGTTAATTTTGTTGCTGGTTTGTTTGCAGCTGTATGATTACCAACCGCAAATAGAAAATCTTTTATTTTTCTGAAATTTTTCGTGGCACAGTATCCGTTATAGTTTTCATGGTAACTTCAAATTGAGAAGTATATTTCATATTTTTTTTTCTATTTTTTATCGTTTATACTTTAGGAGTTACAGCTGGAACAAATTATGGCTCAAAAACGCCCCTTTTGAAAGCAAATATCTCGAGACAAAAACATTAAAGTGACTTTGTTTTTAAGAAACCTCCCCTTAGTTTTAAAGGACAGTTCTCAAAATTGGCTGCAAGATTTCATTTTGGCGTGTTTTTAAAAAGTTCGTGTTTTCGCGAAAAAAAATATCTTGCTAGCTAGACTAATGGTTCTTTATTACATATTTAGTGGAGGGAAGCAATTATTTTCATTTCTTTAGGAAATATGGGCAATCTAAATTACGAGGGAGGCAGGTGAACGACAATGTCGCCAGGTTAAGGACAATAGGTGCAGGTTAACGACATTTTAGTACAAATTTACTAAGTAACGTCAGCAGGTTAACGACTACGGGTACGGGCAGTAATTTCTCAGCAATAAAAACACAAAATACCTAATCATTTAGTAACTTAAATTCGTACAGCACACATATGAACATTTTTGCACTTCAACTAAATCAAACTTTTAATAAGTATAATAAAGTATCTTTATGAACAATTAATTTTTTTTTAGAAAAACCCTTCTAAAATTATTGTTTTATAAATTTAGGACTACTTTTATCAAATTAGTAAAATATTAAACAATGAATTAGATCATTTATTTTATATTATTAATTACAAATTTGTATGATAATTGTCACTAACCTGCTATTTGGTCGTTCACCTGCATTTTTGAGACAGGTGAATGACCGGCAGGTTAACGACTAAATAGCAGTTATTTCGTCATCACAGGAAAACCATTTTGTACAAGGATTGCTCACTTAGACACATTAAAGCAAACACTATTTTACACATAATAACTTGAAATGAGTGCAACGGGTAGCATAGTTTTTTACATAAGAGAGGCATAAAAACGACTACATACCCGTTACAAACTCCAGAATCCGATATATAGCTCGCCTTTTCTCCGGAAACTGAACAACTGACAAGGCCTTCTCTCAGCAGATGTTTGCTAGTGAATGGCTGGTTCAGGTGTTGCAGAGTGAGACGGGAGAGGTGAAGTGGTACCCGCGGTACGATCGTGTTTTCACATTTGCAGATTAACGACAAAAATGTTCGTACAAAACTTTAAATTGTATTTTATGTTATGAATAATGAATATTAGGTTATTATATTGTGTGATTCTTCTCCTATGGATATACGTAAATAGACACGTTTGGTAGAATATTTTATTTTTGCGCATTAATATATTTTTTTAATGCTTAAACTTAAGCACATCGTGAAAAGACACGCAGGTTAGCGACCAAATATACGTAAAAATCAGTTTAAAAGTATATAATATACCTCGAGCGATATTATATACACATGGCCTTTGTGCAAGAACTGTGTTTAAAAACGAATATGGCAAAAGTTATCAGCTGGGTGCATAAATATAAAAAATATCTGACGTAAACTGATGCACAGGTTGTGCGGCCAATTTTTTGAGAAATGGCCTAAAAGACCTATTCAACGACACCCTACTCAACATTACAGATGAAAAAGATGTATTTTGCCCCCTTTCACTTGTATAGGAGGGGGTCCAAAAACCTTTTAAAATATTTTTTACTCAACATTTCGAAATTTGGGTCAACACGATCTATCTTCACACCAAATTTGATGTCGATAGCTCTAAAACTGACGGAGTTATGAGGGCGCGGCATACAGACAGACAGACTTACCGAAACTATGAGGGTTTCTAGTAGACTACGAAACTCTAAAAATGGACCATCCATAGTAAATTAATCAGCTGATCGTCAATTTTGAATGGCCCCCCCCATTCCAAATTTTATTTTCACATTTCGACCCATGTTCCATGGGGAAAGTTGTTCAGTTTCATGAGTACCTTGACCTCCTTTCGGCTTGTTATACCTTTTCTGTTACTCCCGGTATAGTAAATTTCTAATGTAAACAAGAATCCTTGAGGAACACGGGGCAAAGAGGACAACACTTGGACTTGTGTACATCAACAATAATTTATTTAAATAGTGTGTACATCTACGTAACTACGAATATAACTCTTCATAAAATCTTTTTCTATTCTACTATATATATAAATTACTAAGGTATATAAGTTCAATATTTCATAAAATAGGTATGTTATAGAGCTATATGTAGTTAATTTATAAACTCTAACACGTAGATTCTAAGAAAATAGTCACCATTCTTCTGAAAAGCTCATTCATCACATTTCATTGATCAAAGTACCTACATGTACCTCTGGTCCACATTTTACACTTACATACAATTTTACATCAGGTTTCAGATAGGGTTCATCGACTCGATGTCCCACACGGCAGAATAGTAAAAGAATAAATATATTTAATTTGGATTCGGTAATAAAAATCTTAAAACATTTATTTGATTAGACTCCAGCATAGACTCTATTTTTGGTTTCACCTAGAAAAAATTGTTATAAAAAGAAGAAAATTGTGCCTTGCAAATTTCTCCTTTTTACAATGACTAATTCATTTCTGTGTAATATTGACTATCATTAAGTAATATTTTATATTCTATATTGAATAAAGAATTTTGTATTTGTATTTGTAGTTCGAATCCCATCGGTGGCGTGGATTTTTTCCGCTTGCTTCGTTTGAATTAACTTTGTAACCAAAAATTTAATATCAATATCTAGTGTTTGATTAAAACACCAAGTGTTCAAAATTACTATCCTGTGGAAAATTTCTACAAAATAGTAAACATTCACATCTATTAAATTTGGCTTGAGCCATCAAAAGATGTAATGATAGGTTAAGTCTATCCCATCAAAAACATTTACTTGTAAAAAGAACCAAGTCTCGCCACTCAGTTCTTCTACTGTAAAAAGTTGTGAGATCCATGTGATGCCAAGTCGGTTATTGATTTATTCAAGGACAACTTCAGGGAACTTTCATCTTAAGCTATTGCGTAATTAGGTTACAAACATCATCTTATACCTAACCATATCGATATTTAAAAACTTTTATATTTACAATAACTAGAATGACCCGGCCATCGCACCAGACCATCGTATCTCACAAGCAAATAGTGTGCGATCGCCAAGTCATTCTAGTTATTGTAAATATAAAAGTTTTTAAATATCGATATGGTTAGGTATAAGATGATGTTTGTAACCTACTTACGCAATAGCTTAAGATGAAAGTTCCCTGAAGTTGTCCTTGAATAAATCAATAACCGACTTGGCATCACATGGATCTCACAACTTTTTACAGTAGAAGAACTGAGTGGCGAGACTTGGTTCTTTTTACAAGTAAATGTTTTTGATGGGATCTCATTACTTTTTGTAGGTAGTAATCCTCTTTCTCTTTTCTGGAACTACTTCTCGAGCCTCAGCTACAGATTTCTTCGATGCCCATCCGCAAAGTTAACTTTGTAATCCTATACATTTGTATGGAAATACAAAGTCAATTATGCGGTTGCCATCGAATTTGCAGAATGTTATAGTTTTCCCTTTATTCATACACTAAATACAAGGTGTATTCTAAGTTTGAAGCTCCTCAGTCTGCTAGAAGTACCTTAGAATTTTGATGATCGGTCAGTCAGTCAGGCAGAAAATTAAGAAACTTTGACTAACTATAACTTCTAAACTACTGGTATAAATTAGATGAAATTTGAAATGTATCGTGTCTATGTAGTGTTTGATAAGATATTTTGAAATGACGGTTCTAAACTTATCTACAAGGGAGTTATGGGGGGGTCGAAAATGGCCTGAACTGGTTCGAGAAAAGGATGGTACGGCCGTGCCGCTTTCAGCTCGACGGACTTGGTGGGGGCACTGCCGTGCCCCCAGATAAATTCTAATCTACTATACCGGGAGTAACAGAAAGGGTATAACAAGCCGAAAGGAGGTGAAGGTGCTCATGAAACTGAACAACTTTCCCTATGGAACATGGGTCGAAATATGAAAAAAAAATTTGGACCTCCCATACAAAATCGCCGATCAGCTGACTGATTTACTATGGGAGGTCCAATTTTTTTTTTCACATTTCGACCCATGTTCCATGGGGAAAGTTGTTCAGTTTCATGAGTACCTTCACCTCCTTTCGGCTTGTAATACCCTTTCTGTTACTCCCGGTATATACAATACACATCAAAGTTGATTTGAAGACAATAATTAAAGTAGCGCTATCACTTTCCAAAAAGATAGGTTTCAATGATTCTATCTTCATGCGTATCTTCTATCTTCATAATAAATTTTTACTGTAATCAAATACCTATAAGTGCTAATAACAGGTAGGTAGTTGAATTTGATGGTACCATATAATCGAGTACTTAATCTCACCTAAAGTGTAATTTGACTCAACCGCTTCATTATCATGTAAGTGATGTAATAATAATTTTTATGTATGCTAATTATAATAAAGTATTTTAGCTCAATAGCATGTCAATAGCTAACAATACTTCTTTTACTTTCTCAAGATAACAACCAATGATCTTAATCTTACAGCAACCTTATATTATACTTAAGTATGAAACACTTATTAACAATATGATTTTAAATGTGCTTTTTAATTCAACATTACTTTAGTAGTGCATTGCATAGACAAGATATATAAATATTTGCTTGGGTTACGTATTTTAACCGGATCGTGTCTGACTGGATAGTTATACTTAGTATTACCTACATATTCTGTGCTATATAGTACAAAACATTTATAATCGTGCTATTAAACATGTATATCTACCCCTAACATTAAATTAGCGCCTTGTGCGTGTGAGCGGCTTTAAATCCTTATCATTAAATGCACATGAGATAAGATTAGGTATACAAATAATGGATACGATTTGATTTTTAAATGGAAACAGTTCAAAATATTCGGGACGTATCAGGGAATTATTTAACACGTAACGCAGGCTAATATAGTGTGGTACACCCGGCCACCCATGTTCATAGCTCACTTAATAGGTTCGCTTAAGTTTTATTAATATTTCATAGCAGATGAATAGTTTTCTTACCTTACATTTTCGTTCGATTGGTATAGGTATAGCTTTAATCGTTCGCTTATTATGTTTGTGTAACGCAAATAAGATAGTTGCGGTCTCATTTGTATATAAATAGATCGATGCTATCTACATAGGATAGTTTCGTTTCTGTAGGTAATGTAGGTAATAGAATTGAATAGAATAGCATAAGTAGATAGTCCTAAGTGAGCTATGTACATGGGTGCCCGGCTGTCCCGCACATGTAGGCCTTTGGAAAATTATCTTTTGAGTCTAAACTCTAAAGTCCGTTAGTAAAGTAGGGCCGCTCGGTTCGGCAGCCGTTTGCGGTGTGGTAGGTTGATCGCACACGTGTTGGGTGTGAGATCAACCTAGCACAGGGCGCAGCACTAGTCTTTGGGCAGCGCGGAGTCGCTCTTCCCGCGCGAGTAGACGCGGTAGGCGGTCTTGGTGCCGAGGACGCGGTCGAGCAGGCTGTGCTTGTGGCGCCGCCGCAGCGCCAGCACCTCGCGGCACAGCTCCGTGAACACCTCCCCGATCTGGGCGACCTGCTCCGCCGCCGCCACCTCCGCGAAGCTGCACTCGAAGTCCTTCGCGAGGATCTCGCCCTCCTCTGGGCTCACCTGGAATAAATATTCAAGCTCATATTAGCTCTTATTTAAACTCACTTGCTATTTGCGTTTAGCCTTCTGATAAAAGATTGCATGTCCTTTAATTACTATATATCTAGGTATGTCACTGTCGACCGAGTACTACTTCTATTATGATGATTGATGATCATTAGTGAGTGAGTGAGTGAGTATCTGTCTTAAATGCGAAACTTTGCCTTCGCTTAACTTCGGTACTAAATGACCTACAGACTTGAAATTTTGGATTTAAAGTATATAGTTATGGGTTACTAAATGACGACAATTTTTTTCCAAAGGTTCTCAAATAGGGCCCTGAAAATGCATCGAAATTGTTCCAGTAAAGGATGGTATGGCAGTGACGCAGTGTTTGCTTTGCGCTCGACTTGGCGGGGGCACTCCGGTGCCTCCAGATTTGTGTGGCTTTTGATATGATGTAAGATACGTTTTGTATTAAGGTGGATCGTTTTCCATACAAAATTTAAATGGAGTTACGTCTTTAAATGAGACAAAATTATGATTAAAAAACTTGATGGGAAGTCCCGTGCTTATAAAACATTTTCGCAAAATAAAACAAATAATTTTTTAACCATCAGATTTCTCTGTAAAAACCGTGTCGCCACTTAATGAACATAGGTGGAGCTACTGCTGCAATAAACACGTTTAATTTTTTTGTGGAGAAAATACTTGATATTTTTTTACGTTAAGCAGTTTTGCGACATATTTACGTGTGACTTCCTCATCTCACATAAAGATTTTTTGATAAAATTGTTGTTTAGCTCATGTGTAACTCGGTTGAAGTTCAGATTATAGTTTGTATGACGTAACGATCCCCCTTAAGTAATCAAGAGCAACTTTAACTGTTACACTTTTGTGTTAGATTTTGGTTTCGCTGCGTATTATAGTCCATCATGTACTGATCTCGACTTTTCATGTTTTCAAACTGTCGCAGTTGCCCACCAGCGTCAGCCCTCTGCCTGGCGCGTGTATGGTCGGTGGTGTGGCACACACGCCCTACGTAGTTGAGCGACTCCCTACCTGTGGGAGGGGGACCATGTCCGCCTTGTTTCCCACGAGCGCCAGGGGGATGTCTGGCTGCAGGGACTGCCGGGCGCGCCGCACGTAGTTGAGCGACTCCCTACCTGTCGCAGGTGGACCATGTCCGCCTTGTTGCCCACGAGCGCCAGGGGGATGTCTGGCTGCAGGGACTGCCGGGCGCGCCGCACGTAGTTGAGCGACTCCCTACCTGTCGCAGGTGGACCATGTCCGCCTTGTTGCCCACGAGCGCCAGGGGGATGTCTGGCTGCAGGGACTGCCGGGCGCGCCGCACGTAGTTGAGCGACTCCTACCTGTCGCAGGAGGACCATGTCCGCGTTGTTGCCCACGAGCGCCAGGGGTAGTCTGGCTGCAGGGACTGCCGGGCGCGCCGCACGTAGTTGAGCGACTCCCTACCTGTCGCAGGTGGACCATGTCCGCCTTGTTGCCCACGAGCGCCAGGGGGATCTCGGGCTGCAGGGACTGCCGGGCGCGCCGCACGTAGTTGAGCGACTCCTACCTGTCGCAGGTGGACCATGTCCGCCTTGTTGCCCACGAGCGCCAGGGGGATGTCTGGCTGCAGGGACTGCCGGGCGCGCCGCACGTAGTTGAGCGACTCCCTACCTGTCGCAGGTGGACCATGTCCGCCTTGTTGCCCACGAGCGCCAGGGGTATCTCTGGCTGCAGGGACTGCCGGGCGCGCCGCACGTAGTTGAGCGACTCCCTACCTGTCGCAGGTGGACCATGTCCGCCTTGTTGCCGACCAGCGCCAGGGGTATCTCGGGCTGCAGACTCTGCCGGGCGCGCCGCACGTAGTTGAACGACTCCCGGTCGGTGATGGAGTACACCAGCAGCAGCCCGTCCGCCCAACTCGCGATGTCGTTGTTGGGCAGCTCGTCTATCGTCTGGAAAATAAAAACAAACTTTGGAGCTTCTCTTAAATGAAAATAAGAAATTGAATAAAAAATATGCGTCGACCGGGGCTCGAATGGGTCGTCGCTTGGAGACGAGCGTCAAGAGATTGAAAAATTTGGCAGGCATCTACCGATGCATCGATAGCTAGTGGTAGAGAGGTGGGGCGTTGACCCATGCGGCCTGAGTTCGAGCCCCGGTCGAAGCATGACAGTTCCTTCAATTTCTTATTATCATTAAAATCACAATAGTTTGAAGCTTCTGTCTTTTCGATAACATGACCTAAGCATTTTGCTATCATGACATTGGGCCACTAGGTAGTAAGATTGAAAAACTAAAAATAGTCATGTCTCACTCAGTACTAGCAACGATTTTG
Organism: Phthorimaea operculella; assembly: GCA_024500475.1. NCBI lineage: Eukaryota > Metazoa > Arthropoda > Insecta > Lepidoptera > Gelechiidae > Phthorimaea > Phthorimaea operculella. The sequence continues at coordinate 3,450,701 of JANFCV010000047.1, read as the reverse complement.
ACGGCTACTGCCTTTAACTAGAAATAACCGGAATCTCAGGGGAAGTCAAGGTATCTAAGAAGGTGGTTGACACGAACGTCACATTTCTTTGATTTGAAACGAACAGAACAGTAAACTTTTCAACTAAGTGTTGAATGCAACTGAGACATGAACCCGAGAACCTTCCCACTGCTCTGCTATGATAGATAAGTATAGCTCTGTGAATGTAAATATCCTATAGCACAAGTATTAGACTGATATGTCCTTTTAATAGGTATGATGTGTGTCGAACAGATAAAGCTAACTTCACAATCTTTTTAGTTTGCCTGTTAATCTATTAGTTTTGGGACTTTTGGGTTTTACACAGTCAAAGCAGCACTCTTCAAATAGAGTTCGACAAGTTTGATTCCAAACAAGATTTTTCGTCGTATAAAATATTACATTTCTCTTACCTTGGGGCATGTGTCCAAAATTTCGAACAGTATTGGTTCCCCGTCTAGTAAAACTTCATGCCGATATTTACTATCTGTAAAAAAAGAGAAGATAGGTTAATATTGAACGGAAACAGACATGCAATATAAAAAAGTTCGCGACGAATTGAGAACCTCCTCCACTTTTGTTTTTTCGTCGGTTATTAAGCCACTCATCATCTTCCTACCCTTATCCGAAATCGATTGGGGTCGGCGCAACATGTTTTGTTAGAACACAAAATCATGTAGCAAAAGGATTTGGCTCTGTTTTTTATGACCGGCCGCCTACCTGACGTCAACCCTCCTTGGGAATGCTGTTGTAGATGGTATCACCGCCACCACACGGTTGACCATAGTCGACAGATATGCAGTCGAGGTCTAAACTCTACGTCACCTTTTACGAAACACCCTGAGTGGGTGGTAGTATTCTTAGACGAGGAACACCCGCAACGTCGGTTTGTGCGTCGTTCATTCGATTCTCCACCCTACCTGCATATGAATACGGTTTGTGTCAAACGGCATCGCACAACGCTGCGTTGTATGTCAAATCGTTTGAAATAAACCGTATTCGTATAAAAATAAGGTGGAAAATCGAACAAACGACGCACAAACCGACGTTGTGTGTGTTCCTCGCCTTAGCCCCTACCACTCGGAAATAATAAGCCACTCTGGACAGATAAGTCTCGTTTAGTTAACCTACCTTGTTGGTGGTCGTACTCGCCGATGTATCTCTTCGTCAAGAAGCGGACCGTCAGCGCTGAAACAGAAGAGCAAATGTACAATCAAGCGCTTGTAAGTGAAGGAAACGTTACAGTAGAGACCTAAAACCATCGAGCGAGGGTGGCACGGGCCACGGGACGGAAGATACGCGTTTGTCGACTTTAGAAGTTGAGCTCGCTCCATCGTGGACTAAATGACGTTACATACACATCAAAGTTGCTTGATACCTAGGTACTTGAGATTCACATCAAAGTATAGATAGATCATAGTACTCGCGCCACGGTTCTACATACTCGTATATCACACCCATACCCCTGTTCTGTAGCATAAAATAGAAGATAAACCTTAAACTGCCTTAAATTAGCTGTTAAAATTGTTTCTCGTTTAATAAAGGAAGTTTGAAAGTTGTAAACCGCGTAACCTAACTAACAATTTGCTATTATTCAGTTCGGTTCAGTTGGAGTGACGCCAACGCTCGTTATATTATTATTATTCGGTTCGGTCTCACTCTTAATAAAGAAACAATAATTTTGTATGAAATTAGTTAGTACGATGTGGTAATGAATGAGCCATAAGAGGCTATCTATCTTCACAGATGAGGCGGAGTACGCGCGGTAAGCCAACTGAGGCGTGCGAAAACGTAAGATGACATCTGTCGGAAAAGTGATTGGCAGCCGTCATCGATGCGACGCGCGTCTCACGTGTGCGTGTTGTAAGAAGTCGTGGTGTCTCTTCTGTTTCATACATTTATATGGAAACACTAGCTGGTGCCCGCGAACTTCGTCTCGCGAAGGAATGCCTAGAGGTCCTAGGTATGTGCCAACAGAACGACACATCATGCTTACAACTTTTCTACCTCTAATAGAGCCATTTTCATGTGTATTATAGTTTACCTGTATCTGGGGGCACGGCAGTGCCCCCACCAAGTCGAGCTGAAAGCGGCACGGCCGTACCATCCTTTTCTCGAACCCGTTCAGGCCATTTTCGACCCCCCCATAACTCCCTTGTTGATAAGTTTAGAACCCTCATTTCAAAATATCTTATCAAGCAATGCATAGACACGATAGATTTTAAATTTCATCTAATTTATACCAGTACTTTAGAAGTTATAGTTAGTCAAAGTTTCTTAATTTTCTGCCTGACTGACTGACCGATCATCAAAATTCTAAGGTACTTCTAGCAGACTGAGGATCTTCAAACTTAGAATACAACTTGTATTTAGTGTATGAATAAAGGAAAAACTATAACATTATGCAAATTCGGTTGCAACCGCATAATTAACTTTGTATTTCCATACAAATATATAGGATTACAAAGTTAACTTTGCGGATGGGCTTTGAGGACCTGATGATCTGTAGCTGAGACTTAAGAAGTCGTTCCAGAAAGAGAAAGAGGAAGACTACCTACAAAAGAAATGAGATCCACAAAAACATTCACTTGTAAAAGAACCAAGTCTCGCCTCTCAGTTGTTCTACTGTAAAAAGTTGTGAGATCCATGTGATGCCAAGTCGGTTATTGATTTATTCAAGGACTACTTCAGGGAACTTTCATCTTAAGCTATTGCATAATTAGGAAACAGACATCATCTTACAGTAACCATAGCGATATTTAAAAACTTTTATATTAACAATAACTAGAATGACTTGGCAATCGCACACTATTTGCTTGTGAGATACGATAGTCTGGTGCGATGGCCGGGTCATTCTAGTTATTGTAAATATAAAAGATTTTAAATATCGATATGGTTACTATAAGATGATGTCTGTAACCTAATTATGCAATAGCTTAAGATGAAAGTTCCCTGAAGTAGTCCTTGAATAAATCAATAACCGACTTGGCATCACATGGATCTCACAACTTTTTACAGTAGAACAACTGAGAGGCGAGACTTGGTTCTTTTTACAAGTGAATGTTTTTGGTGGGTTATAATTTACCTGCGGTCCTGGTGTATGATGTCAGTTAGGTAGGCAGCCAGGTCCTTCAGTGCTGATAAAAGTGGTCACTATCACTTCTCTGTCATAGATGTTGATCAGGACCTTTGTCTACCCCCATAACAAACATCAAAATACATCGCTTGGTTTCTGAGTGATGCATGAACAATCAAACTTAGCCCCAAGCTCCACAGAGAGGACAAGGAAAGGACATAGGGCGTAGGGCATGACGCTTGACGTTTGACATCGCGACGTTTCCATACAAAATGTACGAAAAAGTATTGACAAAGGCACACACAAGCGTCGCCAAAGCGTCGCATCCATGACAGCTAGCGTCAAAAACTAAGAAGAATATTTGACGATCACTTGTCTGTCAACTGTCATTCTTTTTGGTGGAGTTTGCGCTTTAGGTTGGGCCCACACCAAACTAACGAGCCATAATATAGTTAGAATTTAAGGTTGTATTGATAAATTATTTTGTGTCTGAATTTCGGTTCGGCGTGGTCCGTTGCTTATTTTTTTTTTGACTGCACGGCTAACGTCTAACGTCGGTTTTAAGTATGGGGAATTTGGAAATTTGTATGTATTTGATAAATGCAGGGAAAAACTTGCGTTAAAACTACGCAGCGCAGAAGCTTGCGTCACATAACTTTACCCTCGTATGGAAACATGTCTCATGTCTTACGTGTTACGTCTCGTTATCGCCTCAGTGATAATAATTTGCCATTGTTGCAGCGACATTGATTCTCCGGACTTTAAACAAACTATGAAGTGCAACCTTCATCAAATAAGCTGTTTTTTGGTGAGCTATTTAATGAGATTACAGTTTCATCATCGGACGTAGATTAAGAAATCAATATTTGCACTCAAAGTTAGCTTCACTAGTGGCGAAAAAAGTAGTGGTCATTGGGAATAGAGGTTAGAATCACAGCGAGGAATTTTTAAGTTCATTTGTATTGCAATTTTAGGCGTCAAGCTGACAACTTGTCACAATGATGATACACACAATCTTCTGAATTATATCACACTGTTGCCAGAGGTGGTGTAAGCCGCTTACGCTCTGCCTACCTCGCAAGGGATATAGGCGTGATTTATGTATGCATGTACTTATCACGTACTTAGGTATGTACTAAAAGATAACAGGTAGGTTTCTCCTAAACTTGGAGGAACGCTGGACTACTCGGGACGGAAGATGCGTTAACGGTCCTAACTAAATGACCATAATAATGACATTTCGTTACTTTCATATCTTCTTTTCCTTAAGGTGTAAGTTTGTCATGTGCGGCCGATCCCAGTCGCACGCGGCTGAGGTCGATGCGTGAGGCTGCGGCTATAGTTAGTCGTAGTATGAAAGTTTATGGCGTACCCCTCGAACGCGTACATACACTATGGCCGCATTGGCCACACATGAAGAACTTGCACCTTTACCACCACACTGCATTTACATAAAAGGTCAAGTTCAGGTAGGGTTCAGACCGGACTTTTAATACACTCACCGAAACCGCGGTAACACGATTCAGTTGTTTGAGTGAACTTTTGACTAGCGGAGTGACGCACATCGAACGAACACGTTTCATATTTCAAAGTAAAAATCCAATGCCGGATTTTGGTGCAGTTTTTAGCTACAGGGCCCGGGGCTAGTACGAGACGGCTAAGTCATATTTGATGCGTTGAATAAACCTTGTTTGGCACGTTATAAAATATTCTGGGTATTACTATCTATTTCCGACAAGATTTCCGAAATACTAGGTATCCTGCACCCACACATGAACCTACTGAAGATTTAACGGAAAACGGAAGCCTAATACAATATCCTACTGTATTGTATTGACTAACACAAAATAAATGCATTCGAAATCAGTGCAAGTTCGCGATGAGGGTGGGATTTAGTTGTGGAATTATCAAAGTTAGGTAAGTGTACATCTTTGTTTGCACTATCGAATATTATATTTACTATTTCAATACAACGCAACCATACAATTCAACAAAACTATTTACCTATCTATCAAAAAAATATGGAGTCTAGTAAAATAATAAATCAGAATAATTTTAAAAATTCGCATTAAGCTCGCATTCTCCAATTTTCTTCACTATGACTGCACTGACGCTGCACTGCAGTGGAAGAGCAGCGGAACAGCAGCGGAGTGGCAGAAGTGGATTGCTTCATACAGTCATAGATCGCTTTCGTCCATTAGTTTACAGTGCCCATCTTCGTGCCAGAACCACCATTAATTTCTTTCCTTGAGAGTGATATGGTATTACAAAATAATACTTCCCGTCTTCGATCATCCTAATCAAACTTATTTTCATAGTACAATATTTATACAAAAAAGCGTACAAACGTAGCGGCTCGCCGCGCAAGCGCAAGCGCCACTTCCCTTCTACTCGACCAAAATAACGTTTATTTATAGGTTCATAGGTACGTATTACTATTGTGAATTTGTGATCGAGATCTTTGATTACGCGCTAAGTTCCAATGTGTACTTACAATTCAGGGAATGCTTAAGGACAGTTCTCAAAAAATTGGCCGCAAAATTTCATTTTTGCGTGTTTTTAAAAAGTTCGTGTTTTCGCGAAAAAAAATATCTTGCTAGCTAGACTAATGGTTCTTTATTACATATTTAGTGGAGGGAAGCAATATTTTTCATTAGTTTAGGAAATATGGGCAATCTAAATTACGAGGGAGGCAGGTGAACGACAATGTCGCCAGGTTAAGGACAATAGGTGCAGGTTAACGACATTTTAGTACAAATTTACTAAGTAACGTCAGCAAGTTAACGACTACGGGTACGGGCTGTAATTTCTCAGCAATAAAAACACGAAATACCTAATCATTTAGTAACTTAAATTCGTACAGCACACATATGAACATTTTTGCACTTCAACTAAATCAAACTTTTAATAAGTATAATAAAGTATCTCTATGAAAAATTCAATGTTTTTAGAAAAACTCTTCTAAAATTATTGTTTATTAAATTTGGGACTACTTTTATCAAATTAGTAAAATATTAAGCAATGAATTAGATCATTTATTTTATATTATTAATTACACATTTGTATGATAATTGTCGCTAACCTGCTATTTGGTCGTTCACCTGCATTTTTGAGACAGGTGAACGACCGGCAGGTTAACGACTAAATAGCAGTTATTTCGTCATCACAGGAAAACCATTTTGTAGATAAACCATAGTTGTGAGAAATGGCCTTAAATATTATTTTATATTTAATTGCACTAATAAAAACAAAGAGAAATGTTTATGCCAAGTTTACGTTGTTTGATGTAAATGATTCACGATGATGTCAAATTGTATGAAAAAGAAAAAGTGGGAAAGCAAATGAGAAAGTTGCCCAATGGTAAAACCCATTTACTTATTAAACTTTTTATTAGGTAAGTACGTGTATATCAGTTAAATAGTCATTCATTCATCGATCAATCGAATCAGTTTCATTTACTTACCATATGAAAAAAACAACTTTTAAGGTGCTTTCTGTTAGGAAACATACAAATCTATAAACCCCACATGATAGGTAATAGGTACCTACGTTTACTTATTCAGTACCTACCAATTGGTTTGAAACTGTATGATAGGTTCCTGGTAGCTACCATTGTAATGGTTTTAAAATTATTCGAAGCTTTAAACGCGTCGGACCCAATTAGGTACGCTTTAATTAGGTAACCGAAGTAGCATTGCAACAGAAGGCAATTCCTGGAATCGATTTAATAGCAACTCCATAGTTTTGTAAACTCCACGTTACTCTATAATAAGAGTTAGTTCCTATAAACCTTCAAATGCAAACACCATTATGGATCGATTTCTCAGATCAAACTGTTTCAAATAACATCGTAGACTTACTTACTTCGTACGTATTCTAATTCTAAACCCTGCAGTATTTTTACTAAAACCTATACCCAGCAGCGGTGGCCTTACGTGGAATTATACGCGAAGCAATCCTTCCTACTAAAAGGCGGATGTTTGTGTGTGTGTTTGTTACGACATCATGCAAAAACGGCTTATTAGACTGACATGAAACTTTGCAGAAATATAAAATGGCATCTGGAATAACACATAGGATACTTTTTACCACGGAAAAATGTCTCATTCCCACGGGATCACGCATTTTCCAATATTTTTGAAATAGGTGGCGTGACTGAGCCGATTCGCTTTTTAAACGTTTTTGCCGAAAACTAACAGCGACATCTCTTGGCGAATAATGCTTTTTTCCCGCGGAATAATAGGTTGCAGCGGGTGAAACCACTGACGGGCAGCTAGTTATACATAAAAGGGTATAACAAGTCGAAAGGTGGTCAAGGTACTTATGAAACTGAAATATGAAAACAAACATGGGGACCTGCAAATCAAATACGCCGACCAGTTGATTGATTTACATGGGGAAAGTTGTTCACTTTCATAATTACCTTGAGCTCATTTCTTCATGAATTACCTTATAATTATTCTTGTATGTTCCTTGATCTTGATTGAATTGATCGATAAGATGTTCATATTGCGTTTAAAGCGTTTCCTGAAAACTCAGTTGTTTGGTATCTTCTCCATAAACGATATGCTTTTAGATTTAAAGGTACCTTAATTGCGAAAACATTAGACTTGGGTAACTCATGAGAGAGAGATAAAAAAGAAACATATCCGTCCAAATTATTTTATCACTCACTCTCTCACTTCATTTTCAAATATATCTTCAACTCACTTAGACTACGGTTCATTTTTGATGTACAGAACGACTGAGAGATGAGTTAGAGTGAGGGAGAGCGAGCTGTCTGTTTAAGAGAGATGAACAGATGTGCAGGTCAATGCAGGATAATGTAAACAAAAATGACCTTTTTAACAATGCTTTCACGCGTTAGATTACAAAAAACTTAACTAAGGGTAAGTAAGTTCTAAGGGTTCGGTCGGCGACATTTCTGTTTATTTCCATAAAAATCTTACACAAAAGAATCTAAGAAGAAATAATTTTTAAATTGTCTTTCCTTTGAATAACAGAACAGATGCATTTCTTAAGCAAAAAGAAAGGGTTTCATTTTTGTTAGTACGTGTTTTGACTTTAACGCCAAAACAGTTTAGAAGTTTTAAGAGTTGGTAAACTTTTTAAAAGTGAATAGTACCTTGAAAACTTCTTCTTCTTCTTTTCGTGAAAACTTAAAAATAACTTTGAAAATAATGTATATTTCAGTTTAGTTAGTTAATGTGATTCGTTACATTAAAAAATAAATAAGTGTGCACGCCCGTGTAAATTAAAAACAATGTCAGCTGTAAGTAAGCAAACGAAGTGTCCCGTGGAATAATTTCGAGATGCAAGACAAAAATGTATTTTTTTATTTAAGTTTGTGGAAGTTCCACCAGGCTTATGTTCCACAATTAAAATAAAATAGTAGTCGTCGCGTGCCTTCCGTATAGCGCCGAAACTATTAGTGGATAAAAAATGTTGATACTTCACTTTATTTAGACAATCGGCAATTTTGCTTATTAAAAAATAATTATGAGTTCTCAGTAAGAATTTAAACTTCGCGGAAATTTCGCGGGCTCGATTAGAACCGCGGTAGCCCAGTTGGTTAGGGCGTCGGCAGTACTGATGCCGAAGGTCGCAGGTTCAAATCCTGCCTGCGGTGAAAATTTTGGAAGTTTTCCAAAAATTGTTTACCTAACACGAGAAGTGTTTTAAAAAATTTGGTATTCAAGAATTTAAACACAAAGTTGGTACCTACTAAACAAAATATTCTCAATTTAACGGACTAAAAATGCATTAAATAACATTATCTTGACTCGTCAAAAATCAAGATTGTTTAGTCCCTGTAAACAGCATCATTTGTCCTATTGTTTGAAACCCGACCTATTCAAACTAAACTCAACACAACGCAAGTGATAATAAACTAACAAACATCCGTTAATTTTTTTTGCATGGACTTTAACATGCTGTGTGAACTCGCTTAGCAAAAAGCGTAACATTCAGTTGACGATATGAAACAAAAAGCTCGGGCTCCTTCACTGTGTGAAATGAGTGAGAGATATAAATGAGTGATATATATCCGGGGACACAATTGAGATATATCTCTCTTTTCATCTGAATGACACATTTTGCGCATCTCTAGAAAACATACTTCTTAATAATATTCTTAGAAATAAATGAATGATAACTACACCGACTGAGTAGATCACTAGAAATAAATTGCTTCGCTCTTAAGTCTCAAAGTTAAGTTGGAAATCAATAGGAGTTGTAAGTACTAGGTTCCAGAGTTTATCAGAATAAACTTCTGCATGACTGACTGGTGGCTGGTGCCGACTGCTGTAGAGAAGTGCAACGGCGTGTTTATGAAAACAACTTACTAGATTACCTGTTATAAAAGCGGGTTCTGGATATAATTTATGTTTACTTGTACTGTGTCCCGATGGCAATGTATTCTAATGATCCTAATGGGAATGTGGCCCGATGGAACCAAACCATTGTCGCGTTTGCCTTCGATGGCGGATATGATATGCATAATATCTAGATAAATTGAACCTCTCCTTTTTTTCGTGTCGCGGCGAATTAAATTTTGTTCGATACATATTTATGATTGATGATTTGAATTTAGGTACTAGGTACAAATTAGGGAAACGGGGCGCGGGGTGCCTATACAAAAGGCTCACTCAGTACTAGTGAACCTTCTGTAAACTGTTTATTTTGTGCAGATTCTAGCGACGGTTTTGACGCTTGCTGACTTTAACTGGAAATAACCGGAATCTCAGGGTAAGTTCAATTCAATAATTTCTTGTTTTGTGGCGTTTCCATTGTGATTTCGCCAGTGTCGCTAGTATGGTCGCTAGTTTGTTTTCTTTTTGGCGCTCAAAAGTTGGTTGCCACGCACGAACGTCATATTTCTTGGATTAAAATTGGCTCAGAACCATATGACGTTTTTGTATCAGATTTTGCTGTTTTGGTGTTCTACTACTTAGAGATTGTTGACAGTAGCAACTCTGGCTGTAACAAATGACAATCGCAGAAATCCTGAATAGTGTACAGTGAACCTTCTGTAAACCCTCTATTTTGTGACGGTACCCTAAACATGAGATCAAGATAATCTCAGCGACGCACAGCCAAGTTTCCCAGTTCAATGCTCACTGGGGTGTGTAGCACCTGACTGCCGACTGCACACTCTATTTCACTGGAAATGCAACCTAACGACGCAGTACTGAGGTGTAATGTTTATTCACTTATTTTATGTCAAGTAGGCAACTGTCTTTTCAATTAATGCTCTTAGCTGAGTAAATAGGTCGATAGAAAATAAAAGCAGAAAGACGCTTCACTTGGCAATAAGCAACAACGTAGTTTTTTACAAGCTTCTCTGTTTGAAGTAAAAAAAGTATGTACAGAACTTCCGGATATTTTGTATATTTAATTTAATAAAAATATTTTGGTCGTTTTATAGCGGGATCCTTTGTAATATCTGCTTTGTCGCGTCGGTCCGAATTCAAAGGTCGAACGAACAAAACACACCTGCGTCGAATTCAGTCTCGAATTATTTCAATTTGGAAATATTTTCGCCGCGAGTTCTCTCGCCCCAAACTATGTACAATCATGTACAGTCAAGTTCACGTCCGGTGAGAGCGTGTAGTGGCACTGGTGTGTGAGGAAGGTGGCACTGGTCTGTGGGCAAAGTGGCGCTAGTCTAGTGGGGTGAGTGGACCTCCTTGACACATCGTATCGCCAATGTACAATCTATGTGGATGTTAATGCACTCACAGTGGCATATTATTCTGTCAAGTGAATGTACAATAAATACACACTGTCTAACCCAGCCTTAGCTTGACTGTACTATGCGACTCAAAAATACACAGGTGAGTTCAAGCAAGTCGAAATTCAAGCGTAAACAAATCACAATGCAATGCAACAAGTAAGTAGATAGATTACTCAAGTTCTTTCGCAGGGCGCAAGCAGATTGGAATACATATCACTACGTACCTACTGCAACAGAATGAATGACACGTAACGTTTGTGGGTGCGCGCATCATCAGGATAGCGAGTGTAATGTGACCAAATGAGATGTATTATGTATGAATATTTAGTACTGAATTGTTACTATTTGTTACCTACACTGATATAATTATTACCTCCTTATTTACAAAATTATGCGGCATATAAAGTGAGCCTTCATCCTGACGTCAGGATGGCGGGTAAAATCATTAATACGTACTGTAGCTTAATAACTAAATTACCTATTTGTTACCTCCCAAAATTTATGTTAAAATCATTTCAAATAGCGGCAACCAATATGTCTATATTGGTTGCCATCATATTGGTTGCCGCGTAATTTTTTTGTAAATAAAGAGGTAATAATTATATCAGTGTAGGTAACAAATAGTAACAATTCAGCACTAAATATCTTCATACATAATACATCTCATTTCGTCACATTACACCCGCCATCCTGATGAACAGATCTGCGTATGCGTATGGCATACGTTTAGGAAAATGCGAAAATGCGAATTTCCACCCAATTTTCATACAAATACGGTCGGTATAAGTATAAGTCAAACGGTTTGACAGAGGCATCCGTCGATACATTTAAGCTACAGTTCCGCTATACGCAGTGCTAGCGGATTCGTGTGTCAAACCGTATGACATTTTGTTGCTAAAGTAGCGCAGCAACGGACGTTACGTGTGATTCGATTACTACCATTAGAAATCGCATCAGCATGCAGGCGGGCATCGTTGGGCGGCAGATCAGTGTATAATTTCAAAATTGTATTTTGCGGTAAAGATCAGCGATTTTGAATTTTTGATATAGATATGGTGTCGCTCACGCTGCTGAGAAGAAACTAGTGCAACCTCATCACATGTCAAAATCCGCCCAGCAGTTTGGGCTGTAGCCCGTGAAAAGAAATTTTTAGATACATACACACATAACCATTCATACATACATATATACTTACTCTTGAAAAACATAACCCTCCTGAGGCAGTCGGGTAAAAATCGCATCAGAATTTAACCTTAAAACTACTTGCAGTAGGTAGTTCTTTGCAGCTCGAATTTTCGCTGCAATGTTCGATTGCGTATTTTAATTACATATCCAACTACATTTCTCATCAGAGAAACAGAGACACTTTTATTTGCATTTTCAAAGAAAACACGAAACCCATGAAAGTTTAATTTGAATTTGAAATATTTATTTATGCAATGATTTATAAACCTCCCAATATTCTCTATTAGAAATTTACACCTAAATTATCACATTTCTCTGATAATTTTATTCTGTCAAAACCTATTCTTGCAAAGTGCATCGATTTTTTTGATGAGGATAATAAAAGATCCTGCACCCGTTTTCCCTTGGTGACACACATTTTCCTGTGGTATAAAAAAACAAGCGCAAAACCTTGCTTGCAGCCTTCACGCTACACAGCCTTCCGCCCCGTTAAGTTCAAGGGATAACTAGATTAATTATCTGCTGCTTATAAATAGTCTAGCTTGAGCACAAGGGCAGATCGGAAACTGGAAAGTTGCATTCGATGAGCACCTAGGGACAGTTAATGCCAGGGGCATTCAGTGACGGAACCGTTGACCAATAATGGTGGCATTGACTAATAATAAGTATCGGCGGGCGACCAATACAGAGAGGTGGCTCCAAGGAAACGTCATCACTACACTCGCACAGACCCCTTCCCCGTGGTCCACCTTCCTACTTGTTTACAGTGTGGAACTATACAGTCTCAAACCGGCTTGTAGTATAGCGATCGGCGTGGGCGGACAGCGGCAAAATAACGACTCGCAAGTGCAAATAGGTAATTTTGTAGTATCTTATAGTGTAAATGTAATTTTATTTAAATCAAAAATTCAGCATGAAAAACTAGCAACCTTAGGATGTAGGTATAAATAAGAGGCGAGCTGTCCTTCTGTAAATTCTCTATTTAGCAATGGCGGCGCTCTAGCAGGAAATTTAATAATGGCCGTGAAAACGTTACACAGTTCCTAGAATACCTTTATCATCCATTATTTACATCGCTAAGTGCATGCAAGTAATTTAATTAATTACTTATTTACGTTTCTACCTGCTTTGCTAGCATGCGACCCGCGACATAGAGTTTCTCTACACCCTTTTATGTCAAAAGTCTTCACTTGTTTTGATAGATTTGACACATTTGAAATCTTATCAATCACACATTACCTATATAGGGTTACTTTTAATTAATTACAAATCTCTTGCTTGAGGGTGTGGTCTCCTCACAAAACAGCTGCTGTGGTCAACTTTCGGTACACACTTTTCTTCAAAATATTATGAAAAGAAAATTTGGGCCTCCCATACAAAAATGTTGAAAAGGTGTGTGACTTAATATGGGAGGTCCAATATTTGTTTCATATTTCGAAGAAAAGTTTCTAACCAAAGTTGTTCAGTTTTGTGAGTAGATTACACCTTCAAGAGATTTGTACTTAATTAAATGTAACCATAGATACTGTCTTAATTTGTACAGTATGATGTAGGCTTAGAATAGCACCACCCCTCATCAAAGCTTGCATACTGTAAGTCTTCGAGCAACGCATCTTCCGTCCCGATAGTAGTCCTGCGTTCCTCCAAGCTGTAAGTAATTGACCCTATCTAATGGTAATTCCCTACAAGGAACGAAATAAGAGAGTGTTCTTCGTATATAAAAACATAGAAGTACTTATATCAAATATGAAAACATAATGATATCACAATAGGTATCTAGTAAGTCTTCACCCGCTGCAACTCATTTTCCCACAGGAAAAAGGCATTTTTCCGGCATGTGTTATACATTTAAACCTTCCTCTTGAATCACTCTATCTATTAAAAAAACGCACAATATACATTGCGTGGTTTAGAAGGAGTCCTACGACGGACAGACAGAAAGAGAAACGCAAAAGCGATTTCATTTTATACTAATATGTATTGTATTATAAGGAAATGTCCTTTCAGAATCAAGTCCAAGTTTACAACTCCATAAAGACCTCGATGCTGGTGAAAATATTGGAGTCTTATGAACTTGCTTCTTTGTAAACTTACTACTCGGTAAGCTACTTACTTACTTAGTGAAAAATATTAAAATATCAGCGAATCACCGACTGGGACGACGCGAGACGGGCGTTGTTTATACTTTTGTGAAATAAATAGAAAACAAAACAAGAAAACTGTGCGCCAGATGTTTCCATTTAAAAGCTAAGTAAGTACACAAAGACTTCTAAGAAAAAGACCTTTGTTTTGAACATTTTATTAGTCTTCCGTTCGTCAAGGTCCGCCTGGAGTGGTAGCGCAACAGTTTTCATTTAAATAATTCGGGGGGAGTATTTAAATAATTCAATCTCAATCGGGGGATAATCAAACCAGATTTTGTTATTAGTAACAGATTATATAATCTTCTGTCCCATTCGAAGAAAAACAAGAAGATAGGTAGGTAGTTACTGTACCTATGGCTAATTGTATTAGTATTAGTACGCCATACAGTAATAAATAAATGATATAACTGAGGTTCACTTGTTCCCTACATAGCGGGACTTGGCGGCACATCAAAGTATCGATGCGGTATCGCTTCCTCATTGCTTGCACAAATTGTGTTAAGAATTTAATACTGACGACCGATGTGGCGGCGCAGTAGTGTGCACCAAGCTTTCGGGTTCGATTTCCCGTTGGGGCAGATATTTGGGTCTGGGATTCCTTTGTGTTGTGTATGCCCATGGCTCTTAATTTACAAGGTATTACCGTATTAGGTACCTATTTTTTCAAGTATTTGAGTAATGAGTACACATTTCATGTCAAAACTTTGGCACACTAACTAAATATGACAAGTGTCATATTTATAGTTCCAAAAGTTCTAAATTACAACAATCACGCAATATCCCTTGCGGGGTAGGCAGAGTGTAAACGACTGTACAAAAGGCCACTTATGCCCCACGTCTGACAAAGTTTGACAGGTTATCGCCTAAATTGCAGTACCTACACAAAATCCTTTAGTTGCTTCTTACGACACCCACGGGAAAAATATGTTGTGAATCACACGGAAAATTGACAATAATTTAGCAATAATATAAGTAAGTAGAGTTTTTTTTGAACGGCGCCCTTCGTCTGCGAATCCGACTCGTTCTTGGCCAATTTCCTGATCTCTTGATTTCGGATTGTACTTGTTTAGGCAAATTCCGTAGGTGGTATTTATTTTTAACTCGCCTTGCTAAGCAGCTTCGGATTCGAGATGTTCAATTCAATAAATATTATTCTAAAATGATACCGAGACGGAACATATTTGTTTAAGCAGATACAGCATCGGATATTTATCAAAAGGTCGGGAACTAACAAGTTTTATAGCCACAAACACAGTGTCAGTTCAGCCGATTAAAGTTTTACAACACATTAAAATGTTCCACCTATGTATCGACAGCTGTAACGACGTGAAAATAGGTATCGCGGACCTTGAAATAACATAACTATTTTATATTTTTGTAACAGCTAAGGTGCTAGTTTGTTATTTGAATTTGCGTGGTCTACTGCAAACTTGATACTAATCTATTCAATACTAAATTAGTCACATAAGTATATAAAAACACAAAATAACACGAAAACAATGTTTCAGCCTAAAGTTTTCCGCAAAGTATCTTACGCCGAAAACTTTGTCAAGAGCGGATATACAACGCGCAGAGAGCTGCCAAAAATTCTTATCCGTAAACGTACCGCTCTTGCCAACAGCCGGCGCGCCGACGATGGCGACTTTAACCTCCGAGAGGGAGGACTTCTTCCTCCTTATGCCCCTCGTGGTCATGTTCACGGTATGTGGTGCATGGAGGGCGGGCGCAGCCTCTAGCGTCGCGGCGTTCACTGCGAGAGCGCGGCACCGCCTCCGCCCGGCGCCCGGCGCCCGCCGCCCGAGCGTCCGACGCCGCTGCATGCTGCTGCCCGCTGCCCGCTGCCCGCGCGCTCGCTCGCTAAAAATACCCGGAACGACAGCTCTGATAGTCGCAGTGTTAATGGGTCAAGATCTGGCCAAGATCAACGCATGTTTACGTCCCTGCTTCCTTACCACGTGTTACGGATCTTCCTAAACTGATGACATGACAGGATGACACTCTTCAATCATCTCTTTTTATAGCTTGTAATGTAGAGTTACTTTCGTTACATTACAATCAACTCTTTACGACTTAATGAATGCGTAGCTGAAGTATTGGACAGAGGATGAACACGTTTGTTGATGATCTCCCTTTCTTTGCTATGAGACTGAAATGACAAGTTTAGTCCTACAAGGCAGAGAAAAGTAGAAGTCCTTGTCTAAAGCCATCTCGGCACTCATAAACTAGCTAGGTACGTTTGTTTTGTTTCCGATGTTTCATGCTCACTTCCGGATGTAATGTAAGACTGGACTGCACCATTGCTTGACCATAGACCGAACTAAACTAAGTAAATGCTTACCTACCTACGTTATGTGAGTTGCCGTCCGCCATGGCATGTCGTATTGGTATAAACAGGAAATTAAAGTACCGCGTGTTAGAGATAGCACCAAAACTGCCTGTCCAACTCTTTAAATAAAAGATATAAGCATTATGTTTCATTTGTATTGAACTCTTTATTATAATTACACCTATAGCAATATTGAAGAGAGCTTGTTTGTTTTGCGCGCTACAGCCGCGTATTGCAGTAATTATGTGTACCAACACGAGTGGTGCCCTGCTCCGTGGTATTATCATAATTCTAGGCGTATTTTGATTCTGATATGATAACAATAAAATTCGCTGTTGCGCAGGTCCGTTTAATTTTCCCTTCTTCTTCTTCTTCGTGTCAATGACTCAAACTAGTTAATAAATGAACTTTTGCCAGTATTTAGCAACAGCCACGGCACTCTCGGTCGCCAAGTTTAGATCTTCCACGCTGCAGGTGTTGGGCAAAAGAGGGCAATTTTCCCTTATATCCAGGCTTGTTCCGGATCACGCGCGTGCGTGGCGTTGTCTCGGCGTGGCGGCGCGCGCGCACCCGTCACACGCCCAGCATTCGCGTCCAGCGTCCACGGGACTTCGCGCGTCGCGTCCTCATCGTCACCGCGCGAGGAATGTTGGTTGGCGCGCCGCCAGCGCAATCAGCTGGGCGCAATTAACTCGCAGAAGACATCATTGTCGGCGACACGCACGACGCACACTAAATAAATAATAAACTTTATTGGACCGCGGCATATTACACACGCCCACTTCAACCGAAATAACCTCCTTACTAAATTGTTTGTCCTACGGCACCAGTGCCTACCTCCTCTCCACCCATTTGTTCGGATTACGAATGCAGCCAGATGGCTCTCCAAATTATCTCTAAGAGTACCATAATGAAATTAATAGAGTCGATCATATCCTGAAGAAAATACATTGTTTATAAATTAAATAATATCTAGGTATGGAAAATCGCGACGGCCGAGACCATTTTTCAGATTCTACCTCAGTAATGTAATTTTCTCACCTACACCGTCTCTATGTCGGCCGTTTCACCCGAAAAACAAGTACACAGAAGTAAATCAGTGCCAGTTAACAATGTTCAGCAAACGGGAACCAGCCATTATGTCAGGAGAAAGGTACTGTATACTGTGTGTCTTAAATCATAATCAGTTAACCTGTTGACATGGCCCCGGCCGCCCGGGATGGAACGGGATTACTACGAGACGCAAAGTGATCGATCGATGACTGATGATGATGACTGTTGCTTGGCTCCACAGTGTTGTTTACACGCACTTTAAAGGCATGAATGTGATTTCGGCTTCCCCAATTCTACCCGTAGGTGTCGTAAAAAGTGACTAATTTAATTATCCAGGGAATGGGCAGCAGCGTTCCTTGTGAATCGCTCTGCATCTTGCACTGCGCTCACCAATCCGCCTGCCAAGCGTGGTGAGAATGACAATATGTGCCGGAATGTGCCCCTCCAGAAGGGGAGGCCCATGTCCAATAGTGGACAGTTGTGACTGTAGAGGTAAAGGTTAATGGATAATGTCCTGTGGTCAACCCTGTAGTAACGCCTTGGGTAATGCGTATATTCCGACCCGTTCCGTTCCGAGGTCCGTCGTTGCTCGAAAATAACGAACACCCCTTCAATTTTACAAAAATATGACCTCCAGTAATTTGTCTTCTTGTCCACACTATGGAAAGGAAACGCCAATATGATCACAGATGAACCTAAATATGTAGACTAGCTACAGATAAGACAGTCACTGAAACCACAAACCAAACGAGGACCACCGTGTCGCTAGCGTCGCACAGTAACCATCGATGTAAACTATAGATCACGCAAAAAGCATAGATGGTAAATATAAACCATAAGAACCATAAGGAGATAGTACATCCAAATAGGTATTATGTTTATTGATAGTGCTGTCCATCGAAACATGTATCGCTATCGATTATTAGTGCTGTGCGGTTGATATCGATAAAACTGCGACATTCTACTGTAGGGTATACTAAATTGATTTTGATTAAATTAATAAAAAAATGTGAATAAAACTACAGAAAACGGAATTAAATTGTCAGTTTATTAAATTTTCAAAATACATTTATTCAAAGTAGTTCAACAAACTTAGGTACCACATTACCACTTACAAAGAGTTTTATCGGAAATTTCCATTGCGATGTTTGATATGTAAAATCATTAATTCAACGTACATGATAAAGTAAATTCGGCCTGGCATTTTAGGTAGATGTAGAAGCTTGTACAGTGTACACAAGAAGGGGCGAAGGTTGCACATGAAGATCTGAAATTTGATTATTTTAATAAGCATTAAAATTAGATAGAGGTTAGGCAGCTACCATACCATAACAGCCACAACAGTCCACTGCTGGACATGGGCCTCCCCCAGCAAATTTTAAGGAAAATATACCTTTCTAGTAAAAGATTTATTTTTTCACCTCCCATACAAAATATACGTCAGATTATATATTTTGTATGGAAGGTCAAAAAATATTTCGTTTACTACCATATGTTCCATGGGGAAAGTTGTTCAGTTTTATGGTCTGAGCACGCCTACAAAGTTTTCGTTACACCGTCCCTTATACATACTCTCGAAAAACATAACCCTCCTCCTGAGGCAGTCGGGTAAAAATAGTTATTAAGTCGGGTAAAAATAGGTAGGTATACATTTTCGTCATCAATATTCTGTTTCATCTGTGTTGTAAATGTTGGAATGGAGACGGTAGAAAGTACTTTAAATTTGCGCTGAACATAAACACCTACAAAGTGCACAATATTATTTTTTTATTACATTACATACCTGCTTTTCCCACAAATAAGGTGAGGTCAGAATCATCATCATCATTATCATCAGATTGGATCTTGAAATAAGTACGTAAATTATGGTCACTCAAAGCATTTTGATCTGAAAGGAAAACCTTCATGTTAAATACATAATTACCTACTAGGAACCACACACAAGGAAACACGAGCAAGCATATCCAAATGAAGAATCGTCATATTTAGGGAATCAGCCCGTAATCTAAAAAGGGTACCTACAGCTTACCACGTCTCAGGTCATGGTCTACGCCTCAGCTCCACGCATTCGAAGACTTTGCGAAGGAAGCCTCTCTTATCAACAACTTGAGAAATAAATGATGCGCGGATAAATCAAGATAAAGTGAGAATGAATCAATCAAGCATTCACTCAAGAAATTCTGCAAATTTCACCAAAAATGAAAAAATAATCAACAACCAACGCCACGTCGAAATTTGAAAAGTCTTGTCACAAGAGTGTCATTGTCACCGATCAATTAATTCCGACAATATTGTTTATCATTCTAAATTTAAATTCCGCCGCCACAGTCAAATGAAGTGATAGCAGCGACACCAAGGACTATTCGGAGCAACGGCTGACACCCCCCAATATGATGACATATTCCTTATTAAACCCATAGATTAAACCACAGATAACAGCTATCAAACAGATGATTTTTACGACGGCCATTTCTTATCTTTCAAAAAAGAAAACTTTACTACTTTTCAAGAAGTTTTTGATCAAAATATAAAACAAATCAAACAAACCTATTTATGTACAAACTTATTTTTCTAGTTTGTGGACTATCACGCCAGTTGTCTTTGTCAACGTCAAGTCACAGAATAGACAATAGTATGTAGTATAGTCAAGTCAAAGCGTCAGTTATTTAATTTATTGTTTTATTCCATAATTTTATTCTTTTTATTATTAATCTCAAGTTTTATTATATTTAACTTCAGTTCTAAGCAAACAAGTTATTCGGAAGTTGTATCAAGTGAGTTCTTCGTGATTTCAACGGACAGAATTGCAACGGATAAAGCAAAGAGCACAGCAATATTTTGTTGTACAGGCAGTGTTTGTTACAATATGTTAGCCACTTTATCCACTGAAAAGGTGTTGTGGGAAGTGAAAGTTGGGGACAGCAGCACCACATCGCTGCCCGCGAGCCACGACCAGCAAATCGGGCACCTAAGATAGACCTGTTTGCATGCACGCACGGGAACACTACAAACCAGTGAATTACGAAAGAACAGTGTATTCTCCAGTTACTTAAGATTTGTATTGCACGCTATAATAAACCTCTGGGGTTCAGTTGCCTTTAGGTACTCATAAATATGTTCATGATGATAACGTGAGCTTAGTGTTAGATACTTCCTTTACCACCAATTCATGCTTATTTTGTAAATATTGTTTGTTAATTCGAAAATTTTATACATTTGTTTTGAAGATGTTTTGAAGAATGAATAAAATTATGATAAAAATGGGTATGTTTATTTTCTTTTTATTTAATCGAAACTAAGAAAAAATGTATTGCGGTACAGTAAGGGTACTATAGTACTGTCATTCGAATAGGCCATATTTAACAGCTGTCCAATATGGCCTTGTATCGAGTGACCGTACTACAAAAAGGTATAACCAAGGGGTACATATACCTATCATATTTCTGAACGGTTTTTTTTCTAAACGAACGTAGTAATCTCTAAGATTCTGTATATGTTATCTTCACTGATAGTTTTTAATTAAAAAAATCCTGGGATTCTATATGGTGGCACCTTTATATTGAGCGTCTCCTATCTGTCCCTTTAGGGACATATATATAAGTGATCTGGGTTCTTGTCTTCTTTTATAATTTCCTCTTTACAGTAGTAGGTAACCTACTCCTTGCAAAATCTTCCTTTTCTTTATTTATGTCATTCTTTGTCACCATCACCAATAAAGACGTGGCAAAGTGGCAAAGACATACCAGGTTTATTACAGGGGGGTGTCAGCCGTTGCTCCGAATAGTCCTTGGTGTCGCTGCTATCACTTCATTTGACTGTGGCGGCGGAATTTAAATTTGGAATGATAAACAATATTGTCGGAATTCATTGATCGGTGACAATGACACTCTTGTGACAAGACTTTTCAAATTTCGACGTGGCGTTGGTTGTTGATTATTTTTTAGTTTTTTGTGAAATTTGCAGAATTTCTTGAGAGAATGCTTGAGTTAATTCATCCTCACATTATCTTGATTTATCCGCGCATCATTTATTTCTCAAGTTGTTGATAAGGGAGGCTTTCTTCGCAAAGTCTTCGGATGCGTGGACCTGAGGCGTGGTCCATGTCCTGAGACGTGGTAAGCTGTACCCTTTTTAGATTACGGGGTGATTCCCTAAATATGACGATTCTTCATTTGGATATGCTTGCTCGTGTTTCCTTGTGTGTGGTTCCTTGTAATTATTTATTTAACATGAAGGGTTTTCCTTTCAGATCAAAATGCTTTGAGTAACCATAATTTGCGTACTTACTTCAAGATGTAATCTGATGATAATGATGATGATGATTCTGACCTCACCTTATTTATGGGAAAAGCAGGTATGTAATGTAATTAAAAATTAATATTGTGCACTTTGTACTTATGTTCAGCGCAAATTTAAAGTACTTTCTACCGTCTCCATTCCAACACAGATGAAACAGAATATTGATGATGAAAATGTATACCTACCTATTTTAATACTTATTTTTACCCGACTGCCTCAGGCGGAGGGTTATGTTTTTCGAGAGTATGTATAAGGGACGGTGTAACGAAAACTTTGTAGGCGTGCTCAGACCATAAAACTGAACAACTTTCCCCATGGAACATAATATGGTAGTAAACGAAATTTTTTTGACCTTCCATGCAAAATATATGATCTGACGTATATTTTGTATGGGAGGTGAAAAAAAAAATCTTTTACTAGAAAGGTATATTTTCCTTAAAATTAGCTGCCTAACCTCTATCTAATTTTAATGCTTATTAAAATATTCAAATTTCAGATCTTCATGTGCAACCTTCGCCCCTTCTTGTGAACATTGTACAAGCTTCTACATTTACCTAAAATGTCAGGCCGAATTTACTTTATCATGTACGTTGAATTAATAATTACATATCAAAAATCGCAAAGGAAATTTCCGATAAAACTCTTTGTAAGTGGTAATGTGGTACCTAAGTTTGTTGAACTACTTTGTATAAATGTATTTTGAAAATTTAATAAACTGACAATTTAATTCCGTTTTCTGAAGTTTTATTCACATTTTCTTATTAATTTAATCAAAATCAATACAGTATACCCTACAGTAGAATGTCGCAGTTTTATCGATAACAACCGCACAGCACTAATAATCGATAGCAATACATGTTTCGATGGACAGCACTATCAATAAACATAATACCTATTTGGATGTACTCTCCTTAAAGTTTATATTTACCATGTATGCTTTTTGCGTGATCTATTATAGTTAACATCGATGGTTACTGTGCGACGCTAGCGACACGGTGGTCCTCGTTTGGTTTGTGGTTTCAGTGACTGTCTTATCTGTAGCTAGTCTACATATTTAAGTTCATCTGTGGTTTATTATGTCTGTGGCAATGGGTGGCAATTTGTCACTTTAATTCTGGTACTTGCAGAATAAATAAATATTATTTATAATTTGTGCGCGTACAAAATAATAATATTTAAACTAATTTATAAAAAGTGGTGTGTCGCTTTGTCTTACTTTGTTCCATTTTGTGTGGTAAAGGTATACCATATTATTATTAGAGCGACGACATGAAAAAAGGGAAAGGAAAGGTACCCATGAATATCGCCCATTTAGATGCGATTTTTTGTATTGGATAGAGTGATTCAAGAGAAAGGTTTAATGTATATGTCGCAGGGATTTAGTCAAAGACGTTATATTATAATTTCACTAGTGAAATTGTAATTACACTGATTATTGTCAATAACGACAGATTCGTATAATTTCACGGTCTTATTTCAGTGATATTGTAATTTCACTGGACCGCAGAAGTGATATTATAATGAATCTAGGTTTATTATGAGTTATGTTTGTGGTGGGAGCCCCGCGTGATCTGATTGGTCAAGGCTTAAACAGTCGCCATTTGCAAAATATTTGTTGTAAAAATGCTTAAGTATTTTTGGTGTTTTTGAGGTATTTTCTTTAAAATTCAAGCTAGAGTTAGAGTTTGACTGTATAGTTAAAGTACAAAATATACCATTCCAGTAAATGGATTTGGATTTGTTATTATTGCTAAGTATGAAGTATGAAAAAAGCTTATATACCTACTTACTATTCTTCAGACATTTACTTCCTAACATTGTTAATGTTTAATTTATTGTCATGTTTTTGGTATGTCATTTTAGTTACATAATTATGTAACCTTGAGTTTAAGTAACATTATTATTTCGATTATTAGTACATTTTAATTCTTTATTATTATGTAAGCTTTATTCAGAGCCATAAATTGAGGCTTGTTATGACCAGTATTACCAACTTGTTATTACCAGTATTACCTATTATTATTAAAAGCTTATAATTATTCAATTTAATGCTTAGTAAGTGCTATAACATTTTCAGTATAACAGTATAGGTAGTAACTATAAAAAAGGTACAAATAAAATTTAAAAAGAGATAATTTTCAAAAACCTGTCTTTTATTTCCTTACTCTATGCTTAATATTTAGTAGCTAATGTTGGTAACGAAAGCGGACCAATCAGTGATCGGTCTGATAAACTAACGGCTTTCTCAAACCAGTGCTATTGTCAATACATCACTGCCTTACAATTTCACTGTATCGGTCTAGTGAAATTATAATGTAACTGAAACTAGCCCGTTAAATTGAAATTAATGCAAACGATTGACAATAAATCAGTGCAATTATAATGACACTAGTGAAATTACAATATCACGGCTTTTTTAATATCCCTGCAACATATACACACACACGCAGTCCCGGAAAACGGCTTTTTCCCGAAAATGCTTTGCAGCTTGTGAAAACGCTAACGGGCCGGTAGTAGTGCCTACATAAAACATACTCTACTGACAATGCTATGTCTGCCGATGCTTGACCGGTATTTTTTTCATAGTTGCTATTGCTACTATTTTATGACCGACATCACCGGCATGGGCAATTTTGAAACATAAATAATTAGGTATCCATTTGCACCGCTGGTTGCTTCTTACCATACCATACCATACCAGCCTCAACAGTCCACTGCTGGACATGGGCCTCCCCCTAACGGGGGGTATTGCCATACTCACCACGCTTGGCAGGCGGATTGGCGAGCGCAGTAAAAGATATTGCGTTTACAGGGAACGCTGCTGCCCATTCCCTGGAAAATGTCTTCCCTTAGTCGCTTCTTACGACACCCACGGGTAGAATTGGGGTGATGCTATTCTAAGCCGGCATCACACGGCAAGCCGGCATCACACGGCAATGCCGGCTTGCCGTGTGATGCTTGGTTGTTATGGTTATGGTTATGGTATGATGATGGTTGCTTCTTATGAATGGAAACCTTTCAGACCAAGTCTCAAGTGTCGGTGGCTTCGAAGGCGTCGAAGGCGGGCAAGAAACAGAAGGCTGAAGAGACCCCCAGGAGCCACCTCGACCAGCTGGAGCTGAAGATCCTCGGCCTGTGGGTGTCCGAGGGAAACCCTCATTACTACGCTGTCCGGGTAACTCATCATCTTCCAGCTCTGGTCCCAATCAGTTGGAGTCGGCGCAACATATTTTGTTAGAAAGCAAATGTAGCAAAAATATTTGGCAATGTTTTATGACCGGCCGCCTACCTAACGCCCTCTTTGGGAATGCTATTGTTGGTGGTATCACCGCCACCATGCGGTTAACCATAGTTGACAGATAAAGATAAAGATAATTTATTTCAAAATAAAATAGTACATATAGATAGTAAATTTGCAGATATAAAGTATAGAGGTGCTTAAAAATAATTAAATAACCTAAACTAAGTGAATACAAAAAAAATATTCACTTGTATCTTAGGTATACTTATTCTAAAAATTATGTTTAGTGCAGAACATGATTATAATTTACTTAAACAAAATCAATTTCTAATATAAAGATCAAAAATAACCTATTATTGTAACTAACCTATTTAAGCTTAAAATTAAGTAACAACTAACAGCAGGTTTTCTATATCCGTATAAGTTTTACTCTTCAGCCAGTTTATAAGAGTCCTTTTACACAATTGTTTATTCATCCCAAAGAAGTTTAATTCGCGGTTTAATTTATTGTAAAGAAACCCACCAAGAAAACAGAAAAAGTGCCGAGAATGGGATCTATTAAACCTTGTGGATGAGCAGACAATATCTGATCTTCTTTTATTGGATTCGAGTGCAGGATCATAT